>CATIWQ010103213.1:0-22768 GCA_949673415.1 Euphorbia schlechtendalii | reverse complement strand
CATGGGAGTGGACATTGGCTTCGAATGATCCATGTTAAACTTCTTCAAGACTTCTTTAGCATACTTCGCTTAACTGATAAAGATTCCATCTTCAATTTACTTAATTTGAAGACCAAGGAAAAAGTTGAGCTCTCCCATCATAGACATTTCAAACTCACTTTTCATCTTCTTACTAAATTCCTGTCACATCTTCTCATCAGTTATCCCAAATATGATATCACAACATATATTTAGACCAGCAACACATCTTTTCTTCGCTTGATAAACAGAGACGTGTCTGCTTTTCCTCTTTCATAGTCTTTATTGAATAAGAAATTAATCAACCTCTCATACCAAGCTCTTGGAGCTTGCTTTAATCCATAGAGAGCTTTCTTAAATTTAAAGATATGCTAAGGATTCTTCAGATCTTCAAAGCTTGGTGGCTGGCAAACATAGACTTCTTCTTGAATGAATCCATTTAGGAATGCTCTTTTAACAACCATTTGAAATAATTTGAAGTTCATATGAGATGCGAAAAGAACACAGGATTCAAACTGCTTCAAGTCGGGCTACAGGAGCATAAGTCTCATCATAATCAATGCTTTCTTGTTGATTGAAGCCTTGCGCAACAAGCTTGGCCTTGTTCTTCATAATAGAGCCATATTCATCTTTCTTGTTCTTGAAAACCAATTTGGTTCTGATAATTGATTTCCCTTTAGGCTTAGGAGCTAAATCCCAAACATCATTGTGCTTAAACTGATCCAGCTCCTCTTGCATTGTGATTATCCAAAAATCATCTCCTTTTGCATCTTCAAACTTCTTAGGTTTAATCAATAAGATGAAAGCTAGATGACTCATCATCCTGCTGAGCTGACCTCACGTCATCACCGGATTTTAAACATCATCAACAATGCTGTCTAGAGGATGGTTGCGATGCATCCTAATATCCCTTGGTAGGCTCGGATCAGCAGTTGGAGGATCTACAATGGGTTGCTAAGGTGGAGGTTGATCTTCGCCATCGCTAAAGTTGATAGAGAGATAATCATCTTCTTTTACTTCCTTAGCTTTAGGTTCTTGTGGTGGGTTGGGTAGCACAGAGAGTGGTAAACTAAGTGGATTTGCTTGCTGGTTTACTCCTTCATCTTCATCAGATGAACATCTATATGCATTGTTAGTTTCATCAAAATCTACGTGCATAGACTCCTCTAATAGGCCAGTACACTTGATATATATTCTATATGCCCTACTGTTATTTGAGTATCCCAGAAAGATACCTTCATCAGACTTAGGATCAAACTTACCTAACTACTCTTTAGTGTTAAGAATGAAACACTTACTGCAAAATGATTTGAGATGACCAATCTTAGGCTTGCACCCTCGCCAAAGCTCATAGGGTGTTTTCTCCAGAATTGGGTAAATTATAACCTGATTCAAGATATAAGAAGTTATGTTAATAGCTTCTCCCCAAAAGTACTTTGGTAGATTGTTATCACTCAACATAGATCGAGCCATTTCAACTATGGTTCTATTCTTCCTTTCTACAACCCCATTTTGTTAAGGAGCATAAGGAGAAGAGAAGTTGTTATCAATACCATGCGCTCAACAGAATTCTTCGAAATGGAAGTTCTTGAATTCACGTCAATGATCACTTCGAATTCTACTTATTTTAGTTCTTGTTTCATTCATTATTCGATTACTAAGCTTGATAAAAGATTCATATGTCTCATCTTTGCTACTCAGCAAGACTACCTAAGTAAATCTTGTGAAGTCATCTACAACCACCAATGAAAATCTCTTTCCATCCAAGCTCATAGGCTGCACTAGCCCAAACAGATCCAGGTGGATTAGCTCTTATGGTCGCTTAGTTACAATGTGATTAATCGACCTAAATGATTTCTTAACCTGCTTACTTCGTTGACAGGCTGAGCACAGTTTATCCTTTTCAAAGCTAATGCTTTGGGTAAATCCACAACTAATTGTTTTTTTGCCAGTTTGAACAGAATGTTCATATTTATGTGACTCAACCATCTGTGCCAAAGTTACGAATTACCCTCCTTAGATACAAGACATAAATTAGTGGAGCCAGGGGATAAATCAATCATATAGACATTATTGATTCTAGGAGCAAAGAGAATAGTAGAATTAATCTTACAGTCAATAACTGAGCAACCTACTAAGTCGAATGTAATGTTCCTACCTTTATCACAAAGCTGGGCTACACTAAGCAAGTTGACTTAAGTTCTTTGACTAGAGAAACCACTTCGATTGAAGAAGAGACACCAACAGTGCCACAACCGACAATCTTACCTTTTCGGTTATCTCCAAAACTGACACTTCAATTTCTTTTATGCTCCAATGAGATGAACTAAATTTCACCTCTCATCCTATACCTTGAGCACTCGCTATCCAAATACCACATTCTAGAGTCATTAGCGAAATTAAGGCTCACCTGAAAAATAGTTAAATTTCCTTAGGTACCCATGCTTTCGAGTTGGGTCCTCCTTTGTTAGCAGTTCTTAGGTTATTCCAATCATACTCATCCTAATAACCATTTTTATGCCTATAGAGAACTGTAGCATATCAAGCTTTTCCATAAAAACCGAATGTCATTTTGTTTTTAGCTGGCTCACTTTCTTCTTTTTAGAGGAATTATTACTCTTAGATTTGCGAGTTTGGTTATTTAGAGTCTAATTGTTGACTAGAGGAGGGACCCATTCTTTCTTTAAAGATGTAATCTCAACAGTCAACTCATCTAATTGCTTAATGAGCTTATTGACATGACTGTCCTGATACTTAGCTTTTTCTTGAAGAAAAGGGATATCAAGAGATAAGCAAGCAATAGCGTCTTCTTGAGCTTCACTTCTCCTCACTAGCTCTTTGATGTTTTACATTGACTTATTAGTTAGTTTCATGACATCAAAGAGTGCCTAGGAAAACTCTTCAGTTGACAAAGGAATTTCATTCCTCAATTTGAGGAGCCTTTTCTTTGTTGCGCTCAGCTTCAGAGTAGCAGCGGTTTGACTTCTACTTGAGGTACATCTTAAGCCTTCACTCCTTTCATTCTCGATGGTCATCAAGAAGAGGTTGGTGAAATCAGTTGCTTCTTCATCATATGACGAAGATTCTTTTGAATCGCTCAAGGTGGTAGCAAGTGCCTCATTCTTCTTTGCAAACCTGTTCTTATATCTATCCTTCTTGGTCTTTGGATAACTCGATTGGATATGGTCTTTCACACCACAGCCAAAGCATTTGATATCTTTGCTATGTTTATTCTTGAATCTTTCCTCAGCTCCTCGCTGGTGTTGAGTTAACTTGATTTTAACCGGAAACTTCTTATTGAACATCCCATCCTTCTTCATGAGGCATTTGAAATGCCTAGTCAGAAGGGCCATTTTCTCATCATAATCGCAACTTGTGGATTCAAAAGAGGAATCAACTCTTAGGACAATGGCTTTGCCCTCTCTTTCCTTACCTTTACTCCTTTTGAAGTCATCGGTATATTTCCTTAAGCTCACCTCTTGAGTTAGCAAGGTGCCTATCAACTCATCATAACTGTAGGTCTTAAGATCATGAACCTCCTCGATCGCGCTCTTCTTTGCATTCCACTCTAAGGTAACAGTGCAAAGAATCTCCTTCGCCAGCTCCTCCTTAGTGAACTCCTTGCCAGGATAGTTCACTTAATAAATGATGTTAATGAACCTGGTATTCATAGCCTGAATACCCTCATTGGTGCCCTTCTAGAACATCTCATACACTCGCAGCACGAGGTTGATCTTGGACTCCTTGACTTTGTCAATACCCTCATATGTAATCTCCAGCTTATTCCAGATTTCCTGTGTTGTCTCACAGCCCGAGGCCTTGTTAAATTCAGTAAGATCTAGTGTACTGTGAGTAGACGGTATGGAGCAGTGGGCCGAGAGCGCACGGAGTATGAGAGGCGCGGTCCACCAGGGTGTTTAAAAATGTGCATCGGGTCAGGGACCCGGAAAAGTTTGAGAAAGAGAGCGAAAACATTTTAGATCGATTCAAACCCGAATTCACCTTCTCTTAGTGTGGCGTCGCCACCTGGGTTAGCTCTTTCCAAAAATTAGACTCCTGTGAGGCTTAACTTCTGGGGGATGGCCCACTAAGATACAAAGATTCGGGTCCAGGATAAGTTGCTTATTTCTTTTGTGATCACATTATATTACATCTATAAAAAAAACATTATTTTCTTAATTGTGCATATTCGCACTTAGGTCATTTTTCGAGTTTAAATTCATGTTTTAACACGCATGCAAAAAGCAATAAATCCATACATCAAGCATTAAGTAAATGCTGAAACTAAATGCGGAAAAGTGAAGATTACAAAAATTACAAAACCTTGGGGGATGCAACTGCCCGCCTAATCTATTAATTACAATTTCAGTAAAAATATATGCAATACCTGAAGAAAAATAAATCCTAGGCATACATCTAACCTATATCCATAAAGGTTAGCACAAGGGATATCACATATGTTCGATTTGATTTTGAGAAAGCCCGTGTGGCCTAGTTAAAACATCGATGATTTAAAGTTGTTGATTTAAATAAAAATTGGTTCATTTTTATTTACACATATGTTGGTCAATTTTATTAGTGAAAATGACCGCATGGCAAAGTAGTAAGGGCTGTTATTCGGGAATATATTTTATTCCCTTAGTGGGGGTATTCTAACGTAAAAATTAAAAAAATGAAAGATGAAGAAGAATTATTACAACATTTACAATAATAAGGAATAAAGATAATTCCTAGGTCCACAAATAAAAAAAAGATGACGCAAATGATGAATGTGGAATTCGCAATTCTAGGAACTCAGAGGCTTACCCTTTCGGCGTGAATCCACTTCGACGTAATCATTCGATCCCTGGGAGCATTCCTCGTTTGTTTTGTAGTTATGTCTTATTGGAAAATAAGTGTTTATTTATCCAAAAAGATAATGAGACTTGGGTTCTAAATTTATTTTAGACCCGAGAATATCTGTAGATGAAGAAATTTTAAAAGTTAGAATCCAAACGTGTTTTGGATCCAAGAAAATATTAGAAGAAAAGAAAGAAAATCTTTGTAGTATTTGTCTGTGTTTTTTATCTTAAAAAGAGAATTTTCTCTAAATTTTTGAGCCCCAATTATCGAAAAAGACCCGACTATTTATAGGAAAAATCCCAGAAATCCAAAAAAGGTAAGTTTTTCCAGCGAGGGGTCTTGCCGAAGAAAAATTTGGTGAGGCTCCTCACCATGTCTTTGGCGAGGGGCCTTGCCAAGCTCCTTGGTGAGGTGTCTCACCAAAGTTTTTCAGTGAGGCTTGATTTTCCAAACCTTGGTGACGCAGGGCCCAAATCCTGTTTTCCAAGGTGTTTTTTGAACTCTTTTGTGCATTTTTATATTTTTTTAATTAATTTCTGATTTAAAAGAATAAAATTAAAAAAATCCTTTTAAATTCAAGGACTAGGAAGACTCCCATTTCAAGATCATTGAACAGTCAAAAACTGTGTGATTCGAGGATAAATATCCTGAAAAACCATCATCATTAAACGCGCGAGCTGGTACAAAATCATGTGCTCACAGCTTCCCCTCATGTGATCATTACTGGTTGTATAACTAGTATGATCCCATGAAAAGAGCGGAGGGATAGAGAGAATACCTGACCGGTGTGGTTGGTGACTTCTTATTCCTAATTGGTGATAACATAGGCCTTCCTTTCTAGCGATATGTCTTCATGGGGTTGTCCGTTCCTTTCTTCGAAATCCCTTAGGTACTTGGTGCCCCTTGTGGGTGGGTCGACCATTTATTTCTTCGATGACCCTTTAGTGGTCGGTAACCGTTTCATTGGTCAGTTGTTAAATTTGACTGTTTCTTTCTTCAGCCATCGAGATAACCGTTTCCTTCTTCGATTATGTTTTGAATTTCCTTAGTCGGATGTTGATTTACTTCCTGTAACAAATCAGAGAAAAAGATGTGATGTTGATACACTTTGTGATGCATGTTTTAATTATTTGATTGAGTTTATGCGAAGAAAAAAATTTTACCCCTTCAATCAAAAATTAAAACATGAGGAAGAAATGAGTTTGTTAAGAAATTCGAGGGTGTCTCGAAAATCGCTCCATTGTTTAGGAAGCTTGTGTAGTGTTGCAATGTTGTAATGTTGACTTTTAGGCTTAAGTGGGCCTTCGTCTTGCTTGTAGGTTCCTCATGTGGAGGTGGGGGTTCTTATTTATTGGGACAGTGTTGCCCAAGTTTGGCGTCGTTTTTATCAGTAAATAACATGATGTGGATGTAACGTATGCATGTTTTTATGCATGAAATTGATATATGTTCATCTATTGTAGGTGTTGTGGGCTTCATTCATTGGAGAGCCTTCTATTATGATAGTGCATGGTTACCCCTATGATTTGTCTTGTTGGGGATTCCTTGGATGACTTCCTCAAAGTGACGGCCATGGGTTCGTTGAATTAGGTTTGAGTTTAGAGCTTGGATCTGGTCTGAGGAAGATCTAGATGAGTCGTTGACCACACATTGTGTTGGCGATGATCGCTTGGAAGCCATTTGTCTAACGTGTTGGAGGTATATAATGCCACGTACCATTCCGTGGAGGAGATGATGAATTTGATATTTCTTTGGTCCTAAGTTTTGCATAGATCGCCTTTGTGGGTTTTCAATCTATCGAACCTTATCTTAATTTTTGCCTAGACTGCCCTTTTAGGTTTTTAATCTAGCAGACTCATTTTTATTAATTTCATTCTTTATTTTTTCATTTTTTGGATGTTTACTTGTGATATTCTACCATAGGCATTCAAGCAATCAAAATAAGCATATGCATAAAGATTCAGCAAAAATGACAATTCATTGATGAACTTAACAAGGATATAAATGTTTCAAATGATTTGACTCCTACAATCAATTAGCCTTCTCAGGTTTTCTAACTAATGTGGTTCTCTCAATGTCCTAAGTTTTACCTAAGCCGCCCTTTTTCGGGTTTTCAACTCAATGGACTATTCTTTTTCTATTTTGAAAAGAAGCCCTAATTTTTGCTCAACTAGGTGAGTGTTAATTGCCAGGCTAATTATCAATTCATTTTTTTGTTCGTACCACTTTTTATTGATTTATTACTTTCATCTATGTGTGATAGAAATTGTGTAAGACTTGGTTGATTTGATAGATCGGCTGCCATCGATGTCCACGACTTCTGTTGTTGTCTCGTTCAGTATTTTTGATCGATTAGTTGGTGCTCATGCTACATAGCTGGCTTGAGGTGTATGCGATGATGGGTCTTTATCAACAACGTTCCCTTTTGAGTTCAATTGTCCCACAAATTGCAGCGAGCTGTTGGAAGGAGTTGTTGATGTGTTCAATGATCTGCCTCCTTTTTATCTTTGGTATTGTGCTGGTTGTTTGACCCGTTAGGGGAGCTTCCATTTTCTTTGGTTATTTTGACATTTTCTTGATTGCCCCATGAATGGTGGTGAGTCGTGTGATGGAGTTGTTGATGTGTTCAACGATTTGACTCCTTTGTGACATTACGCTAGTTGTTTGGTCTCAACTTACTTTGTCAACATTTTAACCTCATTCTAACTTTGATCATTTTGATCTTCGTTCCCTTGATTGATTAAGTTAGTGCATGTTTCATGCTCGGAGATCTTTCTATTGATCTTTCATCCTTGTGGGATGAAGCAATTGCTATCATGCGTTGTCTAAGTACATGTGTTTGTCTCTCACTTTCTCTCAAGTGTCAAATCATTTGAAATTACAGTGAATTTGGGGAATCCATTTATACCCAAATTAATTTCATGACATGATGTGTCACATGTGCTAAAAACATTATGTGCATGCTTATGAGAATGCGTGATGTCATTGATTAAATATCAAGCAAGTAAACAAAGTTCAATTTATTCAAAAATAATCCAACAGCCTCGAGGGCAAAGTAGCTAAAAGCTAAATTATTACATAATCAAACATGGGTTATTCTAGCTCTCCTTAGATTCAAAGTGCTCCATGGATTCAAAGTGCTCCATCTTGTCCGCCTTCTCAAACACTTCCTGGTAGCTAGAGATGATGTCTGACCCAAACTTGTTTCTGTATGATGGTAGTGCACCGTCTAGAAGCTTGGTTATCATCTCCGGTAGACTTAAGCGAGCTCGAAGCTTAACCTGTGTGGCCATCCAAAGTGCAAAGTAGGAATTGAAGCTCTCACCCTGCTCCTACCTTATAGCCTCCAAATGTTGCTTTGTGGTTTCCATTTGAGAGTTAAAGCCATAATGCCCCATCATAGCCTGAGCAAGGCTATTCCAATCAGTGGCTATGTCTAGCGGAAGGTGGCTATACCATTCATTGACTGGGTGGCCCAAGGTGATGACAAAGAGCTTAGCTATCATTCGTTCGATGACCCTTAATGCTCTCATCACTGTCTAATAATGCGTTAAGTGAGTGCGTGGGTAGCCAAATCCTACATACTTTTCAAAATGTGGCATTGCAAAGTTTAGGGGTAAGCTATCTTCATCCTTGATTATCGGTTTCGCTGAGTATGAATTCATGAGATGACCACCATGAGTGGCTAAGAATTGCTTCCATAGTTCCACCATTCTTGGTTGTTGGAGGATGGCGTTCCCTGCACTTGGATAAGAGCTATATTTCTACCAGGGAAATGCCACAAAATTGGGCAGTTGAGGTGCCTGGAACTGTGAGGTGATCGACGACTCCAGTTAGGAATAGGCTATTGGGTCATTCCTTGATAAAAAGGCCCTGGTGCGAATGCTGGCTGCCCCATTTATCCCAGGAAGAATTGGGGAGGATTGGTAATGTTATATCCTAGTTGCCCAATCGTAGCCTCGTTCATCTGACTTTGTCCTGCCCCGAACTGATAAAAGGTAGTTGGGGGCACCATGTGTGAGGTGGGAGGTCCCCTTATTTCAGGCCATTTAGTTGGACCACCGTTGTTACGGGTGACCTTCGGGCTGGACACCACATTTTGAGCTCTCCCAGTATGTTAGCGAATGAGCATAGCTAGCTGTTCGCTATTGGCAATGGCATTCAAGGCAGTTGCAATCTCAATGCTCACCGATAACTGCTGAGAATTTCATCTCATAAGGATAGGGTGATCTTCCCTCATGCCTTCTTCTTGTGGATTGGTTATAACAGTGTGTTAAACTGAATTTGAGTCTAAACCTAAGTCCTTACTTGAGTCAGTGTACGGAACCCCCTCCAGATTGGCCACGATCGAAGAAACATGGACCAAGCGATGAGCAGGCCTTTTCCAAACTAAGATACATAAGCAGAGGATCAGACTGTGTATGTATAGTTCATGATATGATTTATGATGTGGGAAATGAGTGACATTTTTAATGTTATGGATACATTCACAAGGGGTTAGCATGCCATGATGTGAAATAACATGTATGTATATCCATTTGAAACAAATAGGTTAATTCGTTAGGTAAAAATAAAAATATGTGGAAATGAAAATCGAACGAGGGTTTGATTTGAGACTTGTACAATGCCTCTGAGACATCGTAACATGAGTGATGTAAGTGAGGTCACTAAGTTACATGTGTGGTAATAGGTCAATGGTTTGAGGTTTGGTACTAGGAATAGGTCTCATGGAATGAGGAGGTCAAATTGATTTCGGGTAAGTAGTGTGGCATACCCTAATGAAACGAAAACAACCATATGTAGCTATCGAATGAATGATTGGGTTATTTTGCCCAATTAGGGCGGAGTTTCGGATACTTGTGTGGTCCTTACAATTTGAGGGTATCTGGTGATACGTTAATTATTACCTCGTGTGGATGAATGATTCGAGTATGAAGCGTATACCCTTGTAGATTTGGTAAGGTAAGACTTTTGAAGTAAGTTTACCTCATGTGGGCTTAGGTTAGGACATCAACTGGGATATCCTTCAATGTGGGAAATGGTTTGGGTAGGTAATTTCCCAGTTTGGGCTTTTGGTGTGAATAACCGCCACGGAAGAGCTATGAGTTGGACTTCGAGTGGACATCTCGAAGGCAATGTGTGGGATATATTATCCCCCTTTATGGGCTAAGTGTCGGATGTCATGTGGACATCAAGAAGTAAAAGAAAGGTATGTTTGTCATGTATAGGCTAATAGCGGGATGTCAAGGGGGCATCCCACTGTAAAGGGGTAAGTGACATTTCTACGTATTTTATGTTGTCTTAGGCTAATGCATCTTGAGCGTTATCTAATCCTAAGTGTATGTGACACCGATTTAGTATGATGATGAGTGTGTGCGTTCATATGTTTGAATAAAAATTCATGGTTGGTATGATATTTGTTCAGTGAAAAATTGGAAGTAGTATACATGTAACACATAGCATGGAACGTCCAATCTTCCAACCATATAACTCCTGCGTGTAGGGTTTTTGGCTAATCTCTATCCTAAGTTTGGTTCATCTTTGTACCATGAAGATACCAAGGAGCGCACCTGCAAGAAAAATATAATGCATGGTTGTTTGTCTGGTAACACCCTAGGGAAAATGCCTATGGTTCATTTACATGTGGTTTGTAAATGGGTTGTTGATTAGAAGGTTCTTGTTGCACTAAAATATGCTCCAATCCTCTAACGAGGGAGGTACATGCGATATTGCAACAAGTGCTCCACCCACTCAAGTACTATCTTTTCTCAGTAGGCAATTTAGTACAAGAGAGAGTTTCACGGTAATAGGGTACCTCAGACTTACGGGCTAATCCCCACTATTGCAATGTGAATTATGAATATGTCATAATTAAGAGAAAATGGAATAATGTGATCAATAATTTTCTGCACATATCCAAAATCTAAAACCTTTGAAAAAACAAGTTTGTAGAAAATCCCTAGCAGAGTCGCCACTGTGAGTGGATGAAATGGAGCGGTGGGCCGAGAGCGCGCGAAGGATGAGAGGCGCTGTCCACCGGGGTGTTTAAAAAAGTGCACTAGGTTGGGGACCCGGAAAATTTTGAGAAAGAGAGAGAAAACATTTTAGATAGGTTCAAACCCGAATCCACCGACTCTTAGTGTGGAGTCGCCACCTGGATTAGCTCTTTCCAGGAATTAGAGTCCTGTGAGGCTTAATGTCTGGGGGATGGCCCACTAAGACACAGAGATTCGGGTCCAGGATAAATTGCTTATTTCTGATGTGATCAAATTATAGTATATCTATAGAAAACCGTATTTTCTTAATTATGCATATTTGCACTTAGGTCGTTTTTCAAGTTTAAATGCATGTTTTAAAGCGCATGCAGAAAGCAATAAATCCATACATTGGGCATTAAGTAAATGCGGAAAAGTAAAGATTACAAAAATTACAAAACCTCGGGGGATGCAACTGCCCGCCTAATCTATTAATTACAATTTCTCTTAAAATATATGCAATACCCGAAGGAAAATAAATCCTAGGCATACATCTAACCTGCATCCACAAAGGTTAGCACAGGGGATATCACATATGTTCGATTTGATTTTGAGAAGGCCCGTATACCTAGTTAAAACATCAACGATTGAAAGTTGTTGATTTAAATAAAAATTGGTTCATTTTTATTTACACGTATGTTGGTAAATTTTATTAGTGAAAATGACTGCATGGCAAAGTAGTGAGGGCTGTTATCCGGGAATATGTTTTATTCCCTTCGTGGGGGTTTTCTAACGTAAAAATTAAAAAAAGAAATGAAAGATGAAGAAGAATTATTACAACATTTACAATAATAGGGAATAAAAATAATTCCTAAGTTCTTCAAATAAAATCAAAAAAAAGATGAGGCAGATGATGAATGCAGAATTCGCAGTTCTAGGAACTCAAAGGCTTACCCTTTCGGTGTGAATCTAATTCGACGTATCTGTTCGATCCCCGGGAGCGTTCCTTGTTCATTTTATAGCTATGTCTGATTGAAAAATAAGTGTTTATTTATCCAAAAAGATAATCAAACTTGGGTTCTCAATTTGTTATAGACTCGAGAATATCTAACGATATTTGTAGAAAAGTAGATGAAGAAATTTTAAAAGTTAGAATCCAAACATGTTTTGGATCCAAGAAAACATTAGAAGAAAAGAAAGAAAATCTTTGTAGTATTTGTCTGTGTTTTTTATCTGTAAAAGAGAATTTTCTCTGAATTTTCGAGCCCCAATTATCGAAAAAGACCCGACTATTTATAGGAAAAATACCGGAAATCCAAAAAAGGTAAGTTTTCCGGCGAGGGGTCTCGTCGGAGAATAATTTGGCGGCTCTTGGCGAACTCACCAAAGACTTTGGCGAGGCAGGCCTCGCCAAAGAGTTTGGCGAGGTGCCTATCTTTGGCAAGGTGCCTTGCCAAGATCCTTGGCGAGACCTTGCCAAGGAGTTTAGAGATGTGCCTCACCAAAGTTTTTCGACGAGGCTTGATTCGCTAATCCTTGGTGATGCAAGCCCCGGATGTAGTTTTTTGCGATGTTTTTTTGAATTTTTTTGTGCATTTTTATATTTTTTAATTAATTTCTGAATTAAAATAATAAAATTAAAATAAATCCTTTTAAACTCAAAGACATGGAAAACTCCCATTTGAAGATCATCGGACGGTTGAAAACTGTGTGATTCGAGGATAAATACCCTAAAAAGCTGTCATCATCGAACACGAGAGCTGGTACAAAATCCTGTGCTTACACATACAGTGTAAGTAATTAATCGCTGCGACATTCTCTTTGAGAAGCCTAAGATCAGTGTCATCGTAATCCTTTGAAATAACTGGAACACATTTCCCATTCCTCATTACAGTAGGAATACACGTAACCAAGCTCTATAGCGAGCTATGCTTGCATGCTTTGAGAGTGGATATAGTTCTTCATGTGATTTTTCCAAAACGTGTAATGATTACAGTCGAATAACGGTGGCCTAGTTATAGACATTCCTCCTTTAAGAGAACTATTTCTCTTAAGCCGGAATTGAAGTTGTTATAAGCCATTTGTGGACCATTAACTCAAAGAAGATTAGTCTAAAAGTTAAGCTCTTTCTCTAATACCACTTGTTAATGACTTCTTTACAAAAGAAGAGGGGGTGAATACATTTCTTGGTTACTTTTTGAGTTTATAAAAATGGTTTAACCAAGGTCATTTTTTATATGCGTGCTGAGGTAAGCGATGCTGAGAGGGGTCTAAAAATGTTTAAATTGCTCAGCTTTGCTGTCACAGTTTATCTTCAATCGTGTGGTGAGTTCTCAACTCAGCTTGGATTAGTTTTTCAAGCAAAATCAATAGAACAGAAAGAAAGATGAATAAGATATGAACTCAATAAATGCAAAAGCAAAAGTTAGAACTTCAACACCTGGTTTTATCCTGGTTTCGCCCCTAGCCTATCTCCAATCCCCAGACACCTTCTCCGAGCTTTAATCCACTAGTGTTCATTCCTTACTTAGGCGGTGTAGCCTATACAATGGGTAGACTTTATTACAAAAACTATCTTTCATTCTAACTACCTCTCAGACTCAGTTTAGGTACCCTTCCTAAATTGACACTGATATTTATGAAAAGATTGCGAATTGAATTCAACTTATAAAATGTTGAATCCTTTACTAGGAAATCTATGAGTGATATTCTCTCTATTACAAATAGATTGAGATGATGAGTGTTTACAGATTGCTTGATTTGGAATTTCTTGAAGCTGGGAGTATTTGAACAGAGTTTCAAATCTTAATGAAATTCGAGGTGATTCACCAAGTTTGACAGTCTACTTCAGTCTTCTATTTATAGTAGAAGCTTTGCGAAGTAGCCGTTGCAAACTTCTTATCTTGATAATTTTTTCAATTTCTCTTCTCTTCAAATCTGTCTAATCTTCCTATTGGAGATAGATTCAAGGATGCTTACAGATAGACAATTCGAACGTTGAGGCACGATAAAATTCCATTGTCAAAAACTCATTTATCTTCAAGAAATTCATTCTGATAAAGAGGCGCGTGAGATGAAATGTCTCATTCTATTATTAGTTGACTTTTTGACATTTGCAGAGCTGCGCGGAGACACTATGAAATGGCTCATTGCAAATGATTTCTTTTATCTTGGACTTTAGTGAAGAATCTCCAACATTCCGTATTGACACCTTTTGAATGTGAGGACCAAAGGAATATTTCTTTAATTTCAGCACTTTTAATCCTGAAAGGCATCAAAGGTATATTTTGTTTCTCACAAAAGACGTTAGTAGCACAAGTCTCATTTAATTCTCTAAGTGTCAATTGACTCAGCTTTTAATTAATAAAAGCTAACTCAGCACTGCTGAGTTGACACCTATTAAACTATGTTGTACTCAACACCAACTCAACTTTTCTTACTCGAAGCCATAACTTAATTAATTAGTCATTAAACTAAGTTGTTTTTCCTTAAACAAACTCAAGTAAACTTCATTAATTAAGAGTATACTTAATACTCAATAATTTCACTATCCTAGACAGTTTGTTATTTCAAAAACGTTTAAGCGTAGTGAAGTGCTATTAACTTGGGTTCAACAGTCAAGAACAAGGCCAAGCTTGTTGCTTAAGGCTACAATTAGTAGGAAGGCATCGATTGTGATGAAACTTATTCTCTTGTAGCTCGACTTGAAGCAATTCAAATCTTATGTGTTTTCATATCCCATATGAACTTCAAATTGTTTCAAATGCATGTTAAAGGCACATTCCTAAATGGATTCAGTCAATAGGAAGTTTATGTTCACCAGCCTCCAAGCTTTGAAGATCTGAAGAATCCTGAGCATGTCTTCAAACTGAAGAAAGCTCTTATTGATTGAAGCAAGCTCCAAGAGCTTGGTATAAGAGGTTGACCAATTTTTTAATCAACAAAGGTTAAGAAAGAGGGAAAGCAGATATGAGACTGTTTATAAGGTGAAGAAAAGGAGATGTGTTGCTTGTCCAAATTTATGTTGATGATATTATTTTTGGAGCAACTAATGAGAAATTGTGCAAGGAGTTCATTAAGTAGATGAAGAGAGAATTTGAAATATCTATGACAGGAGAGCTCAATTTCTTTCTTGGACTCCAAATCAAGCAGAGTGAAGATGGAATCTTCATACATCAATCTAAATATGCCAAAGAAGTTTGATATGGAGCATTCGAAGCCAATGTCTACTCCCATGGTCACTAATACTATCTTAAGTAAGGATAAAGTTGGTAAATCGATAGACAACAAGTTCTAGGAATTATCAATTTTATTCTTTATTTGACAGCTAGTAGGCTAGACATTCAGTATGTTGTGTGTTATTGTGCACGTTATCAAGCTGACCCTAGTGAATCTCATTTAGCAATAGTTAAGAGAATTCTCCGATACTTGCAAGGTTTTCTTGATGCACATCTGTGGTATCCCAACAACTCAGATTTTACTCCTAGAGGATGTCATTTCCTTATAGCATGCCTTATCTCATGGTATAGCAAGAAGCAAACAACTGTTGTGCTGAGTACAACTAAAGCTAAGTACATGGTAGCAGGAAGTTGTGTAGCACAACTGTTATGGATTAAGTAGCAACTGGAAGATTATGGTATAAAGTCAAAATGTCTTGAAGTTATGTGTTATAACAAAAGCGCAATTGACCTATCCAAGAATCCAGTTCAACATGGCATGATGAACCATGTCAATATTAAAAATCACTTCATAAGGGATCATGTGCTAAGGGGAGATGTCAAATTGGAGTATGTTCCTTCTAAGGAATAGACAGCTGACATACTCACCACACTATTGGCAAAGGAGCAATTCAATATTCTAAGGTAGGTAATTGGAATGGTGAACCCCATATGATGAAAAATTAAGAAATTTGGCTAAGCATTGGAAATCATCTTTCAACTCAACCGAATGAGTCAAGAGATACTTAACACCGTCTACATTTTAAAGTAACACTGTGAGATTTAGTTTCACTATTAAAAATAAAAAATCCACTTTATCCAAAGGGTAATTTTGAATTGGAATAGTCTAATTGCAAAACTCACCATTTTACTATGTCGGTTGTTTAAGTGTTAATCTCAGTGTTAATTTTGATCTTCACTTTTACAAGTTCCACTTATCTCTAAAAGTTCAGGATTACCTATAAAAGCTCCAATGAAATGAAGGGAGAGGTTACTTGCTTTCTGAATTCAAATCGTTTCAATGGTAAAGAACCCTAAATTCTTTTCTCTACTCTCAAATTTTCTCTCAACTACAATGGTGCATACCAAAAGACTTCTGAAGCTTCAAGGAGAATCAAAGAAGAAGATGTTTGTGCATATCAATGGATCATGGCAGAATATTGTTTTCCCCTTTGGAACTATTTTCACTAAAGTCAAATGGGCTGAAATTCTAAATTTTGGTCCAGTATTTGAGGTCAACTATGAGAGCCTTCTTTTCAATAGGTTCAAGAACAAAGTAATTAAGTAGCAAAATCTAAGCCAATTCCTTCTACTTGAAGGCACTACCATCAAAATCCTCATCAAGGGTTTCTACACCACTCTCTATACAATCGAGGGTTATGATGATGCTCTCATGGTAGAATTCAACAATGTCTTATTATTAATTTGCCCGAATTTGGTGTCCAGCCTTTTGAACATGCCATTGAAAGGCACCATGCTGAGGAAGACTAGAGATGAGGAGAAAGTGGCAATCCTAGTAGATTGGGAACTTCCCGCAAACGATGGGTCTGGTGAAATCGTTATGTCGGGGATGAGTTGGGAGGCGAGAGCTTGTCATGAGCTGTTGTTCACCACTTTTCTACTGATAAGTTTAATAACTTTTTTGCAAAGAGTTTGGCTATATATTAATGGTTCCAAAAACTTGTTCACGTAAAGTATAGGTGTTGTCAATACCTCTTATCAAATAGAAAAATGATGATAATTGCAAGTATGCAGTTGCGATGTAATTTTAAAAGATAACGATCCCACAGGGAAGGACTAGCTCTAAAGATCAACAAGGAAGACAAAAGAAAGAAAATAATATAAATTGATATTTTGGATACGAGGGTTAGAATGAAGAATGAGTTAATATAGATATGAAATATTAGAGAATCTAAATATATAGATTTTCCCTGCGAAATAAGGATAGCAGGGAAAACAAGCAAGTTCAACAAAGATGTTATGATTCACTAAACTAATCTAACAGACTCGGTTCAAAATACCCAGATGTTCAATTATTCGCTGCAGAGCAACACATGAAATAACTTTTCTAAACCTAGCGCAAACTAATTAAGACAATTATATAAACCTGGAAAACGTTAATACTATGCTTATTACTGATCGCTCTCACATAGCCACATTTAGCAAGTTACCATTCTAAAAATGTTAGCTCACTAAACTACTTTATATCATAGATCCAGTGATTATACACAATATTGTTAACCCCAAAAATACTTTTAAAATTAACTCCGATGCATATAACTTTATTAATATAAAAGACTTAACACAAAATACGCATTATGACACATATATATATCATAAACTTTGAAATAGAAAGTATAAGTAGAAAGCAAAGCAAAGTTGTAAGGTATGCAAGTGAAAGCTAAAGTTGATCAAACCGTAACCACTCTTTAATGGGAGCCATCAATTCCCGCAATTCCTGCGTTTACTTTGAATTCGGTCTCGGCCCGTACAGAACCTCCGCTAGGATGATATTCTTGCGAATATCAAACAAACGAATATTGAAGAACAAAAACTTTTATTGATAAGTGATTTGCAAGTACACTTATACAACAATCGCTCGAGAATATAGAGAAATCTAGCGATCGAAACAAGGATTCAAATCACATAAACATTTTGTCGCTACCACTTATGAACGTAGCAAATTCTCAATCTATACACACACTATATCTCACTCATGCACTCTAATGCACCACTTGCTACATGAAATTGTAAGGTTTGGAGCCCTATTTATACAGTTTGAAGGGTTGCGTCTATCCATACAAAGAGTTGTGTCAATTGGTGAATGATTGCATCACTTCAATGTGATTGGTTGAGAAGCTTCAATCTAATCCACAATGGTTAGGCACATTTTCATGATTGGTTGATTTCTGATAGGTGTCTATTCGTTGGTGGTTGATGGCGGTTGATCATTCTTATCTGGTGGTTGGTAGTTAAGAAGATTAAACCAGAAAACCATGTGATAAACAAGTCACGACCGTGAATCTTTGATTGGCAGACTTCTATTTTGAAGAAGAATAAGTCATGATCGTGAATGATTGCCGCGACCATGAATTGCATTTTTCATCAGAATTCTCCTTGTAACTTCACCGATCTTTGAAAGCTTTGATCCTAAGCCAAATCTTTAAGTTCCATGCATCTTTCTGCACCTTTCTCACTCTTTTTTCATAGAATTCCACTTTAGATCATTTACTCCCAAGATTTACCTAGTATCTGCATTTGCATCAAAAACAACTACATACCACGTAAAATCTTTTATATGAAGTATAAAAATGACTTAAACTATATCGTTTAGTTTGTGAAACTAATATGATAATATGTGTAATTATACACCTATCATACCCCCACACTTAACTTTTACCTTATCCTCAAGGTAAATTCAACAGAAGTGTATAAATTGGTAAACAAGTTCGTACCTCATTTGGCGAAAGACTATTGCAGTGAGTACCACACTCCACATTGCAAAATATTTCAAGTAGAAGTTCGATATTTCCCACAAATTAGTAATGTGCAATTTATATAGTTTAGTTGCATACCTTTGCTCTTAATGGAGAGTCAACCGAATCGCATCTTCATATAAGCATTATACGCATACTCGAATATTACCTTCTCTTAAGCATAGTATAAAGTATAAAGGACATAGAAAGCACTCTTTGATTAATTTCTCTCAAGGCATTTTTAGGTAACCTAGGATGCTAAAACACTCTCAGTAGTTGCATTTTATGCTCTATACCACTCTCCCCTTTTTTCAGTGGTTGCATTTTATGCTCCATACCACTCTCTCATTTTTTTCTTTTAAGCATATGTTTTTGAAGTACTTTGTACTTTGCACCCATTTTTCATGCTGTGCTTTTCTTTTATTTTTTCACTCAATGAATGGTTGCAGTTTCTGCTCCGTACCATTCCTCACCTTTTGCATAACTCATTGGTTATCCTCTCTTTCTTTTGATTTTTCATTAATACCCTCATCCTTTATTCATCAATTTCAAAGCATTATGGATGTAGTTTCCTAACACTTTAAACACACTCAATACTTATAGGACTTATTCGAAATATGCATATAAAACTCATAGTAAGAATACCATTAGATATTACTCCACTTAAACTTAGCGGAAGCATTAAACTAAAACTATATAACTTATACTAATTCATGTTGCATAGAAATATATATTGAAACTTACTTGGAATGTTGCTTTCGAATGTTACTCACTACTCATCCTTGCCAATTGCTAAATGTTGTGCTAATAACGCTCAAATTCAACATGTGCTTAAATTTGCACTAACATCAAACTTGTAAATACCTAACACTCACAATAACCTTGGATAAATGTTAGTAAAGTATAAGAAATGATAATGTATAATTAACAAAAATATCAAGAAAAATTTTCAAATTCTTCGATTTTTTTATTTTATACAATTTTGTTTAGATTTTACAGGATTTTTACAAATGTCCCCCCACACTAAAGAACACATGTCCTCATTGTGAGACATCATAAAAATCAAAATCTAAGCTAGTCTAAAAAATAGAATTGAAAAATAAGGTAAAGAAAAGAATAAACCCGTTTTATTGTGAAGAGAATCCGGGAGACTAGAAGTGAATTGACAATTTTGTTTTCTAAAGAATGAAAGTAATTTTCGAAGCATCGATTTATTGCTTTTCTTTAGAATCTTCATGTCTTTCTTCATAACTCCAAGTTCTGCTTGGCAATTATCCAATTTAAGTTGCATGCTCGCCTTCCAATCTTCCGGAGCTTCTTCGTTTTCTTCATCATCTTCTTCTATTTCATACATAGGGGCTTTTCCTTTGCGACGGCTAACGGTTGGATTTGATGGTCCGATGGAAGAATCTTCTTGAGTCAAATTGAGTTTCTTGGTGCGGTTGGAATAGGAGTAAAAAGAATAAACACCTTCGTGTTCTTGGTGTAGCCCAATGTTCTTTAAATAATTTCCATCCATGTAGCGAAAATACTCACCTGGTTATTGGACATAGGGGAGTTCTTCTTTAGCACCCAAGATTATGGCAGTGATATTCTCGGCTGCTCCAATCTTACTTCTCATGCTCGTTGAGCTCTTCTTCATCATATCCCATATGATATCCACAAATTCTGCTTTTTGTTTCATCAAAGCGAACGAAAGAACAAACAAGTCTTTCTTTTGGACCTTTGTATTCTCTACTCGATAAAATAACGAAGTGGAAAGGTATTTTGTGGAGAAGAAGAATCCATTCATCCTTAATAAGTTTGTTAGGAGAATTTTTGGGATCGAAGACTCTCTTACCCGATAAATTTGCCCAAACTCTATTAGGTTGAAACTAATCCGTCATGCTCGATGAATTAGCAATCTTGAAACTGAACCATTCACCCATCATCTCTTTCGTGACGGTGTATTGTTGTCCTTGATTACGAAATTGTATTACCCTCTTTCTTGAATCTTCGAAATCGAAATTTACCAAACACTCGAGAATCCAATCTCTATTTTGTGGAAAGCGCAAAGTCACAAATGTTGTAAGACCAAGAGCCGAAAGGTAGGCTTCCATCTCTTCACTGAGATTAAGAGTTTCCAAGAAGATAAAATCGAGGAATATCATTCCAGTGATATCCAATTTGCTTAGCTTCTGAAATCTTTTGCCCTCTTCTCTTGTCCTCAATGGGAAAGGATATCAAATTCTTCTTGAATTGATTGGGAACCTCTCTTATATGCTGCTCTCTTCACACGATTCATATTGGTTTTCAAGAAAAAGGTTTGAAAAGGTTTAGATGTTTGAATGTAGAAGATGAGAAAATCAAAAATTTGTAGGCTTTTTAGAAGGTGTGGTGGCTAGGGTTCAACTTGGACCTATTTATAGAGGTTTAATGGGTCTTTAATTGGTCATAAATGAGATTTTAGCTGTTTAGGCTCAAAACTAGTCGTTAATGGTGGTTACAAACATCTGTCGCATGTCTGTCCACGATCTATAATGGTTATATTTTCCTTGTGTCGTGATCGTGAAGGCCAATCACGATCATGAATTTCTTCACGATAGAAACAGAATGTTTTGATATCTAGTGATCACGAGCGTGAATTGAGTCGTGGTCTTGATATTCTTTGCTCTTCAAATTTCTTCAATTTTTAGACTTGTAACTTTAAAAACTTAGAAACATAAACAAACTTTGTTAAATACAAACAATAAATATTTACCTTTATACCTTGAGTAATCATGATAGCAATTGAACATCAACGTCTTGTTGTTCAAATTTATTTCCAAGATAAGGTTTGCATCGTTAACCATTAGCTCGGAATATTTCTCCATATTCGGATTTCAAATCCAAAGCCCCATTACCAAATACTTTGATAACTTTGTAGGGTCCTTTCCAATGTGATTTGAGCTTTCCAAGGAACAAACAAAGCCTGGAATTATATAATAGAACTCTATTCCTGACTTGAAACTTCTTTTCACGTATCTTGGCATCATGCCACCGTATTGTTTTCTCTTTGTAGATCTTTGCATTTTCATATGATGACAAATGTAGTTCTTCTAATGCATTTAAATCCAACTTTCTTCTATCACCAACTTTCTTTAAATCTATATTCAAATTCTTCAAAGCCCATAAAGCCTTATGCTCTAATTCTACTAGTAAATGACAAGCCTTTCCATAAACCAACTTATAGGGAGTCATACCAATAGGTGTCTTAAAAGCTATCCTGTAAGCCCATAATGCATCATTTAACTTAGTAGACCAATCCTTGCTAGAATTCGAGACAGTCTTTCAAGAATCCACTTAATTTCTCGATTAGAGATTTCTACTTGACCACTAGTCTGAGGGTGATATGGGGTAGCAATCCTATGATGTACTCCATATTTTTTTCATCAAGCTTTCAAAAGTCTTATTGATGAAATGTGATCCTCCATCACTAATAATGGTCCTAGGAACTCCAAATCTACTAAATAATTGCTTAAGAAACTTAGCAACTACTCTAGCATCTTTCTTACTATATACGTTAGCCTCAACCCATTTTGAAACATAATCAACTGCAACTAGAATGTAATTATTACCATTAGAGTTAGGAAATGATCCCATGAAATCTATACCCCCAAACGTCAAAAAGCTCTACATCTAAGATGTTCTTCAATGGCATCTCATCTCTCTGACTTATATTTCTTGTTCTTTAACAATTATCACAATTCTGAACAAAATCTTTAGCATCCTTGAACAATGTTTGCCAATAAAATCCACTTTTTAAAACCTTAACTGTGGTTTTTGCTGGTCCTAAATGTCCTCCATATATGCTATCATGGCAATGACTTAAGACTGAAGAAAAGTTATTATCATCTATACATCTGCGAATGATACTATTAGCACATACCTTAAACAAATAAAGGTCATCCCACATAAATGATCTAATATCCTTAAGAAATTTCTTCTTACCATTAGAATCTAAAACAGAGGGTAAAGTATGCGTAACTAAATAGTTTGCATAATCAGCATACCATGGGTTACCAGTATGTTTAACAGACATTAGATTTTCATCTGGAAAGAATTCATTAATATCACTAGTTTCACCTATAGGTCCCTTATCATCTTCTAGATGAGATAAGTGATCAACTACGGTATTTTCACTTCCTTTCTTGTCCTTGATTTCTAAGTCAAATTCTTGTAAAAGAAGGATCCACCTAATTAATCTAGGTTTGGCATCTTT
>CATIWQ010103205.1:0-17057 GCA_949673415.1 Euphorbia schlechtendalii | reverse complement strand
AAAATATGTAGGAGAAGAGAAGAAAGAATTTTATACCTCTGTATCCCCGTAAAAGAGCATTATCGCTTGAACAGAGAAAAATTGAAAAGGTTCTGATTAAACAATTTTCTTATCAATCACATCATTGCTAAATTTCGCTTCCAGCAATGGCTCCACATTTAAAAAATTAGTAATTGGAGTGGTGAGCATTAGATCGAAAGATTCGAGCAACAAATTGAATTGAAAGAAGAAAAAAAGATAGAATGAAAGAGTAAGAGAAGAAACCTTTGGTTGTAGACTAGAGAGTTAAAGGGGAATCGCGGAAGTACCTCTTGTTTTTATATGTTCTATTATTGGTTTTCGATTACGTTACGTTGGTGAAAAAAACTTAGAATTGAATTGAATTAATTACTGTTAATTATAAATATGTTGTAAATATATGTAATTGTAACATATGTCTTAATTTGTATTGATGTCCAATAACTCTTATCATTTACTTTGTAACTTGTGTCACTATAAATTCTTTGTTTATGCCTATAAATATAGCCTTGTTGTAAGTTATACATGATGAGAATAATATTACAATACACATATTTTCTCTCTATATTTCTTGTTCTCTACTTCTCTCTATATTCATGTAATGTTTATTCTTGTTGATTCATTTTATTTACAATACTTTATCAGCACGAGTTTGCTCTTTCGATCTATATAAACTAGAATATCATTCAACCGATATGATGAGAGAAATTGTTGTTGGTGATGAGTATTACAGAGATGCATGGATTTCAAATAATCAAGGAGTTTTCTAAAATTTTGTTTCTTTAACATTAAGTTTAATTTTATTGAATTTAGTGAATTTAAATGTTGATATTTTAATTTATGTTTTTTTTAATTCGCCCTTGTGACGCCAACAAACAATTATCAGAGTTCTATATGTTAGAGCATCGATGGAAACTTCAGATTAATTTAAAGATCGTTATAAACTTATGGTAAAGGAACAAAATTGGTAATGTTTAATTTGAGTTTGTATATGTATTGTTATTTTGATAAATTTTGAGTTACAAATATTGCATTTTGTTATAATCTATGAATTATTAAAACACTAATAGTTGACTATTAAATATCCGGCAGATCTTTTTGGAAGTGTATAAAGGAAATCTCTTATACTATTTGCTAGTAAGATTGTGAATAATAAAATTGTGAATAATTTCCACCAAAGTGAAAAATAAAACTGAGGCCTAATAACTATCAATTGTTGAAAATCGAATTGCGATCTAATAAATACCAGAAGTGGAAAATCAAATTGAGGCTTAATAACCACCAGAAGTGGAAAATCGAATTAATATTTTGATAAAAGGCAATGATTTTTTTTATATTTATTGACGTCAAGGCTAATGTAGCACATATATTGAAAATAGTCAAATATTATTATGATTTGAAAATAATTGAAACGAATGTTAGCATATTATCAAGTAACATAAATTGTTGAAGGCTCTAGAAGAATCAATATATATTTTGTAAAATGCTCCAGAAGAGCAAGGATTAGTGTACCAAGGGGATAAAAATTTATTCAATGCTCCAGAAGAGCTAGTATTAAGGCAATTAGAAATAAAAAAACTCATTGAATGCTCCAGAAGAGCTTCTATTATGTGTTGAAGCATAAACAAATTATTGAATGGTCCAGAAGACCCAATGTTAATCTACCAATGGGATGATTATTATGAATAATGTATTATATTCCCCAATTTCTCACATATGGAGTTCTAAATTATTTGCAAAAATAAATGTTATTGAAAATGTGAGTGAAGACATTAAAGAATGTCTTCATGGTACATATATTTTTGAACCAGTTTAACTCTGAACTTGAAGTTTATATATTGAGATAATTATAAAATTTGGCACGATCGACTAGGTCATCCTAGTTTGGTAATGATGAGAAATATGATAGATAATGCATATGGGCATCCATTGAAGATTGAACAATAATGACTAATTTTGTGATGCTGGTTCGCAAGAAAATTGATTATAAAACCTTCCAGTAGTAAGGTTGTAAATTAATCTTCGATATTTTCAAAACGCATATTGTGTGATATATGTGGATAAATTCATTCATGATTGTACCATTTAATTCTTAATGCAGTCACTTCCCGAAGAAGTATAAGCACCCAGAGTTGATGCTTCAACTAAATGATCACAACTCACATGTATGATTGTGTATGTCTATTAAGATTAAAATATGAACATCATGTAGAATATAAAAAGAAAGTTTCCTACATTTGAAAAGGTTGCCGAATTCTAATTCAAGAATACAAGCAAAAAAAACAAATCTCAATCTGCTTACAACCTTTTCATAGCAAACATTCAAATCCCATCTGTTTGTAAATTGAACTGACTGAAACATTGTTCAGAAGTTCAAGAAGGATCACTCTCATTAAATTGTTGTAACTTACACTAAGCTGAGGGTAAGATAGTGTAAGGGAGCGAAGTTCTAGTAAGAAGGGTACTTAATAGAGATGAAGCTCAGAGTCTTAGATATAGAAGGAAGGAACTTTTGTATTGGTATAGCTACACAATAACTGTTGAAGGCTACTTCAGTTGAAATATTGTAAAAGGTTTACTCTTCACCAGAAGAAGAGTAAACCAGGATTAAATCTTAGACTAGAGATTCCACGGACTGGATTAGGCAGAGGCTAAACCAGGATAAAAATCACTGTTTGTATTTCTTTATTCTGCTTAATCTGTATATCTATCATTTCCGCATCTGAAACACCTAAATTATAAAGGGGGACTCTGAGTAACTAATACTTACTCAGAAGCAACTTTAGAAGCAGTCTTCTGAAGATTAAACGAAAACTCGAAAAAGAGTCATTCACCCCCCTCTGACTAATTAACACCCTTACTGGGTCCTACACTTACAATTGGTTTCGTTTTCATACTAGTTATCTTTGTTTGATTTCTTCATACCAGTTTCCTACCAATTACCTACTAGTTTCTTTTTTTAGCACAAATGATTTTTTTTTCATACAAGTTATGCAATTTCATCCCAACACTTATTTTCATGAGTTTTCACCTTCATACCAGTTAGATACTAGTTACATATTACTTTTTTTGAATCTGGTTTGAAACTTAATACCAGTTATGTACCAGTTTCTTACAATTGGTTTTAGTATTCATAAAAGTTATGTTTAGTTTGTAATAAGTATCCTTGTTTGATTTCTTCATACTAGTTTCCTATTAGTTACTTACTAGTTTCTTTTTTTAGTAAAAATGATTTTTTTTCATAAAAGTTATGTAGTTTCATCACAACACTTATTTTACTGAGTTTTCACCTTTATACCAGTTAGATACCAGTTACATATTACTTATTTTTAATCAGGTTTGAAACTTAATACCAGTTATATACCAGTTTCTTACAATTGGTTTTAGTTTTCATAAAAGTTATGTTTAGTTTTTAACAAGTTATCCTTGTTTGATTTCTTCATACTAGTTTCCTACCAGTTACCTACTAGTTTCTTTTTTTAGCAAAAATGATTTTTTTTCATAAAAGTTATGTAGTTTCATCACAACACTTATTTTACTGAGTTTTCACCTTTACCATTTGGATACCAGTTACATACCACTTTCTAAATTCGGATTGTAACTTCATACCAGTTAGATACCAGTTACATACCGCATTTTTTGAAATCTTTCATACTAGTTATATACCAGTTTCTTTCGACTAGTTGTTTTTCATAAAAGTTATGGTTAGTTTCCATACTAGTTATATACCAGTTTCTTTCGATTAGTTATTTTTATACCAATTACCTACCAGTTCCTTCTCCCTACCAGTTGCATACAAGTTTTTTCATACACTTTTTTGAATAGGCAATGTAATCTCAATTTTTACATGAATTAAAACATGATCAATTATCATAATTATAGACTAAATTAGTTCAAAATAACTTCATCATCTAAAATAGTTCAAAACATGTTCTTGTGAAATCTCAAAAATTTGAATATGAAACATATTTCCATAATTTTCCTTCCATTTCAATCTTCGTTTTGTTTTCTTTTTCAGTCACTGTCGATGTTGAGATCTCTCTTTCTGGTACCATTATTATACAAGGTGAGAGCCAACCTTAGTCTATGGAGGTTGATATCAAAATGCTCTGGTATTTGTTTCTCCTTTATTAAATACTCCATGAAGCTCAGAACATAGATCCCACAATCCCTGAAATTTTGTTGGTTTTGCTTGGTGTTTGAAAAAGTTGTTTTTCAAAATGAATTTGAGTTGTGTTTTAGGACATACCCTAGAAATTGTTGTGGCCAGCCCTCAACCACTATAATTTCATGTGGGTCAAGTGGATTCTCCCTCATGTATGCTTCACATTCCTTGATGCCTTCCTTTTCATTCAGTATACTAAATTTTTCCAAGTAATAGGGTATTAATGAAGCATGTCGTTTAGCGGCTTGTATTGTTTCATTCTTCAGCAACCTCCTGCCCAAGGAGTCATATATATAGATCTTTCGAGATGGTATCTCGAATCTTCCAAGAATCCAGTGGTTGTTTCTAGCCATTATTAGTATGAAAACATTGTCAACTTTACACCATTCTTTTCCATACTTTAATCCCTTTCCTTTCATCATTCTTGTAATGAGATCAGATTCACTAATCTTGCTGCTCATGGTCTGATTGATGGGTAGCTTATCCATCATTTTCTCTAGTCCTCTTGCCATTAAATCAAAAGCAACATCCACGATTGTGAAGCTGTAGTTGATCCTTTGGCAGTTCATACCTTTTTTCCTCAGGTAGTATGATACTAGATCAATGTGCTGTGTTAAAAGTGAAACTTTTTTCAATTAACATTTTTTTATAAGAAAACTAGATTCATTAATTTTTTATTTTTGAAAATTATGAGTCTTCATACCATTTACCTACTAGTTTCCCACCACTTTTGTTCTAACAAATATGTGTTTATAGCATATCCATACCACTTTCTTTTTGTAACAGTTTAATAATATTGTTTAAGTGTGAATGAAGATAAATCTTACCTCGTCGTTGATGTTAGCTCCTTCCTTGTACAGCATTGTGAAAAATGATTTGCTTCTCATGATTGTGATGCTGTAAGCTAGTGCAGTAATTGTGTCTTGGGTGTACCACAGCTTTTTCCTATTTTTCACAGTGTTTTTAAAATAAATGATTTGGTTATAATTTGATTTTTATTGAAAATAATTTGTATCAATAGACTGTATGTGTATGTAATTTTTACCTTGGGCCCCTCTTATATATCTTATCGTTTATGAATTTCAAGAAACTCTCAACTGTTTCTTCATCTTCCATTTCTTCACCTATTGGTAAATAATCATCCAGAGCATATGTCGCTTCCGGGCTTGGCGCTTTTCTTTTCCTTGGCCTGAAGATTTGTCTTTCTTCTTCTGAATCACTTGATGATAAATTAATCATGTGTTGTCCTTCTTCTTCGTCCTCTTCAGCCTCATTAGTTATCTTTTCAATCTCCTAGTGTTTTATCATTTCTCTCCTCTATTTCAATTGAAATAGTTTTGCTCAGTTCTTCATTATCTTCCGCTCCACCACTTCTTTCATCAAGGTTGACTCTCTCCATTGTCGCTTTGTCCTTTTTTCCTTCTCCACCTTCTCTCTCACTTGATTGCTCTGCTTCTTCATGTTTATAGCCAATTAATGAATAAATTCAGTTTTGTTTGTTCTCTATTTTCATTATTTATCATCATACCAGTTAAATACTAGTTTCCTACCATTTTTTCACTATTGTTGTCTATTCATACTAGTTACATACCGTTTTCTCATGAGTTTATTCAAAACACTTTTTTTAATATATAAAAAAAACAAAAATGTGTATATATGCTTTGGTTTTTAACATAATTGCTTACCTCTTCTATCTTTTCGGTTGATTCATCTCCACCTTGATCTCCATCATAATCTAGATCATCGTTTGTTCTATTCAAACTGTACTCTCCATCATCTTGTGTATTCATTAGGTTGTTGTCAAAGAGAATTTGTTTGATCTCAATAACTTGCTCTGTCAAGTTCTCCAGCTTCTTATCTACTTTCTTGAGCTCATCCTCGATGGTGGCTTTTAAAGCTCTTAACTCATTCATCAGCTCAGCATTTGTGATCCCCTGATTTGCATTCCCTCCCCAAAATATCTCCTCAAATTCTTGGGGTTCTACATAAGGGAAGTAGTTATGTAGATGGATATTGTTTAATTCTTCTTGTGTTTCCTCAATTTTCTTCAGCTTCAACTACATTTAAAATGGATGCATAAAATGTGTAAGAGTTTGTTACTTCATTTTTGCAGTAACTAATCTTGATATTAGTTATATACACCATTTTTTTATATTCATACCAGTTGGATACGTGTTACATACCACTTTATGAAATCAGTTTCTCTATTCAGACCAGTTTCCCATAATTCTGCAGATACATTCTACCAGTTAAATACTAGATTCTTTTTATACACTTTTGATAACTAAACCATATTTTTTTCATAGTTTTTTCATACCAGATACATACTAGTTTCATAAATTCAAGTACACAATGTGAATTTTTATAGTTTTCGGTTGTGTAGGATACTTACATTTACAGCATTCTTATTGAAGATGTTGATATTCAACCTCCTAGTCTTGAAATCTTCATCTTTTAGCAGCCAATGGAAGAACCTTGGCTTGAAATGATCTGTGTTAGCCTCCAACCTCCTCGTGCACAAAAAGCCTTCGCAGGCCCGCACACTTCGTAAAACCATACCTAGTATACTAGGGGGTATCCCTGGAGTATGTAATTCGATGGCCTATTATTTCTCCATCCATTTTTCTTGAGTCCTTCAATTGTTTCATCAAATGATAGTTTACCTCATGCTACTTTTGTGTATGTTTTGTCATGGACACAATCAAAATATTGCTAGGGTATCTACGGATTCATGTCCTTTCCCATTATGAAATAGGATATGAAGTATACCATCGCCAGCTTGAAAGAGTCATCATCGTTGTCTATTTCTCTCATTTCAAGGAGGTTGTGTAGTTCTATCCCTCTGATGAATGTTGGCTTTGAATGGAAATATTTGGCTAGGAACTCCAAGGATTCATTTGTTTTCTCCATAATAAAGTTGTCCTCAGCTTCTGGTTTTAGTCCAGAAATGAGGTAGAAGTGCTCTGCGGCGAATACAAGATGCTTGTTGTCAAGCAATATGCATATGCAGTCCTTGTGAGGTTGCTTGACCTCTCTTAGTATTAGGTTATGTAGTAAAGTCCTCTAGACTCTCATTTCTAGCATTTTGAAGAAATCACCAAATATTGATTCTCTTAGTCTTTCCCATACATTTGGTGTTACATTTCTTCTGATGAAATCAATTACTTCATAGCTTGAAGGCACATGTACTCCTTTCCCCCAGTTGCAGTCTTTTGGATAGATCAGTTCGTAGTTATTTGGTGTTCTATGAACTGAGGTCTCACCTTCTTCCATCTATATCATTTTTTTAAATGGAAATTTTAACAAAATGATAAGAAACATACTAGATATCTACTAGGTTTACAATCTAACAATGTGTTAGAATAACAATTAGTTTTAGGGAAAACATTTTTTGTTTTTGTTTATTACCTTTTTGATTTACCTCGATGATCTTGTCACCTTTTTCTCTTCTGCATTTGCAGGTGCCTTTCCTCTTCTCTGGTTTTTTGGAGCCATTTTCCGTTTTTTCTATCTCTAGGTTTTTTTTATGGAAATCACCTTTTGTTTGTTGATGCTATTTTTGCTCTGGAAATTTTTGGTTGCTAAGGAACGGTAAGATGAACGGTTTTCAATTGGGACCCTTTATGTTCAGTTTTGTAACCTCCCCGCTTTTTAGTAGGGGTCTATAGATAGACCATTTTTTTTTATTTTTTAATTTGCTTTTCTGTTGTAATCAAATCTATTTAAATCTTTTTTTTTCTTAAAATATTTATTTTTTAAATATTTTTTTTCATAAAATGTTTATTGTTAATCAGTTTTACCATAATTCTAACATCTTTAGATATCACATTGTTTTTCTGTTGTAATCAAATCTATTTAAATCTTTTAGGACTTTCATACCAGTTAGATACCCGTTTCTCTTTTTTTATATATAAGTTAAGTAATTTTTTTTCACAGCAACTAGATTTTAGATACTAGTTTCTTTCATATAATCCGTGTTAGATACCAATTAGATATTAATCATTATTCATTATATCACATTTTTTTCCAATTTTTATGTATATAAGTAGTAGTAAGTTTTCATACCAGTTAGATACTAGTTATATATCAGTTTTCCTCATTTTAGCAGGTTAAGTTATTGGTAAACTTGTTTTTTCTACATTCCTACCAATTGGATACTAGTTAGATACCAGTTACTACATTTTTTTGTACATTAAGTCAATTTTTTTGTAATTAAGTGAAGTATTCAGTTGTTAGTTGGTTCCACAATTTTCATACCAGTTAGATACTAGTTATGTACCAGTTTCATACCTTTTTTTGTAAGTTTTAAGTTGTTTTTTCATTGGTAAACTTGCTTTTAGGACTTTCATACCAGTTAGATACTAGTTTCGCTTTTTTTTATATAAGTAATTTTTTTCACAGCAAACTTGATTTTAGATATCAGTTTCTTCATATAATCCATGTTAGATTCCAATTATATATTAATCATTATTCATTATATCACATTTGTTTTCCAATTTTTTTATGTATGTATGTAGTAGCAAGTTTTCATACCAGTTAGATACTAGTTATATACCAGTTTCTCCTCATTTTAGCAGGTTAAGTTATTGGTAAGCTTGTTTTTCTACATTCCTACTAGTTGGATACCAGTTAGATACCAGTTACTCCATTTTTTATACATTAAGTCAGTTTTTTTCTGTAATTAAGTGAAGTATTTAGTTGTTAGTTGGTTTCACAATTTTCATACCGGTTAGATACTAGTTATGTACCAGTTCCATACCTTTTTTTTTGTAAGTTTTAAGTTGTTTTTTTTCATTGGTAAACTTGCTTTTAGGACTTTCATACCAGTTAGATACCAGTTTCCCTTTTTTTTATATAAGTTAAGTAATTTTTTTTCACAGCAAAATTGATTTTAGATACCAGTTTCTTCATATAATCCATGTTAGATACCAATTAGATATTAATCATTATTAATTATATCACACCTTTTTTCTAATTTTTTTGTGTTTATATGTAGTAGTAAGTTTTTATACCAGTTAGATACTAGTTATATACCAGTTTCTCCTCATTTTAGCAAGTTAAGTTACTAGTAAACTTGTTTTTTCCACTTTCCTACCAGTTAGATACCAGTTACTCCATTTTTTGTACATTAAGTCAGTTTTCTTCTGTAATTAAGTGAAGTATATAGTTGTTAGTTGCTTTTAGGACTTTCATACCAGTTAGATACCAGTTTCCCCTTTTTTTTATATAAGTTAAGTAATTTTTTAGCAGCTTAAGTTAGATACCAGTTTTCCTCATTTTAGCAGGTTAAGTTACTGGTAAACTTGTTTTTCTACATTCCTACCAGTTGGATACCAGTTAGGTACCAGTTTTTGCATGATGAGTTTTTTCTATATGCAAACATTTTTTTAATACTAGAAATGGAAGACGTTTGTATTTTGAAATCAAATGAAATAAATTAAACACTGTGCATTCTACATGTCAAGCTCCAAAAAATTCATTTATATCCCTGATAATATCATCATCGCTTTCCTCATTTAGTTGTGCACTTCTCTGCCCATGTTCATAGAGGCTCAAGGCATATCTATTCCTCTGTAGATTAATATCAATCTTCCTTCGCATCCTTTTCTCCTCTATCTCATACTCTATGTATGTCGCGAAGTACACACCATAATCACCGCAGTTTTTAGTTAAAAAGATCATGAATTTTTAGTACTTTCATTTTTGGATACACAACATATCAGAATATAATAAGAATGTAGAGGTGATTAGTGTACCATAAAGTTTGTTGTGGTAAGCCATGCACTAGCTCAAATTCAAGGCTATCAATCTAGGCAGTGGTGTATGGGGAATATGTTGCAAGAAACTGAATTTGTTAATATAATATGCAAGCATCCGAGTGTATCGTTTAGCCACTTTCATGGTTTCATTGAAGTTTGATCTGTAGCCCATGGAATCATATATACTTTGAATCTACCAAGGATCCAGTGATCATTTCCTGCTATCATTGGCATGTAGACATTTTACTCCATCCCATGGCTCCAGACAATGTGCTCCAACCCCTATGATCCTGGATGATATTGTATCGCCTATGTTTATTATTTGGTCCACTTGCATTTCTATTAGCTACTTATTATCGATTGTTTGCTCGCTCAACAAAATATGCCCATCAAATGCCAAGTCAGTTGTTGTGAAAAAATGATTGACTCTCGGATAGTATCTACCTTTTTTCCTTACGTAATACATCAAAAGATCGATGTGCTACAACATTTTATTTTTTAACTATGTCAGATGTGTTTTCCCACATTCAAAATATGCAATGTCAGTGTCCATGTATTAAATCCTAGTTTTCTTTATCTAAGTATTTTTTTTCTAGGTCCCTATGTTGATATGTCATAGGAGATTTATCACATTTATAATACATTTTTAAACAGATACAATACCAGTTTCCTGCTAGTTAATAAGAGTTTCCTACCAGTTAGATACCGGTTTCTTACAAGTTATATTCTATTTTCCTACCAGTTAAATACAAGTTTCCTACCAGTCATATACTAGTTTCAAACCAGTTATAATATTAGTTACATACTAGTTTCCTACCAACTATAATACCAGTTACCTACCAGTTAAATAGATATAACACATTATTAAATAGATTAAACATAGTTTGTTTAATAAAAAAATAGAAGTTTGTATGTTTTTTTCTAACTTACATAGCTCTAGAGGTAGGATCCTAAGAAGAAGAGGTCAGCCCAGAATGTTTTGCTTCTAACATCAGCAACCTTGTAAATGAACAGCGGTATAATATCGTTCTCACCCTTGTACAGCTTGTTATCTCTAATGGATGTGTTTGTCATTTACAATATTTTAGTTTCATTTCTCTTTTCTTTTTATAATTGAATATATGAATATGATAAAGAATAGATAAACTCCATCTATGAGGAGGTTAACTTACTTGGTTCTAGAATCAAGCATATCTTCTCTAAGGTACATTTCCATAGCTTTTATTATGTCATCCCTGTTTAATTCTTCTCCAAGAATTGCAATATCACAAGAACATACTTACTTCGGGATTTTTGCTTTGGAGGGTTCGTTTCGAAGATTTTTTTCTTTTGTAGCTCTGGTTTTTTGGCAGCTGTATATTGTCTTTTGGCAGGATGCTGTGGTTCATCTTCTTCATCTCTTTTTGTTTTTCCTCTGCCCCTGCCTCTTCCTCGGCCTGGTTGCACTTTTGCTGGAGGAGTTTGCACAGTCCTTCTTGGGGGTTGCACTATCTTTTCCTCACCCACTATGCTTGCAAATCTTACTTTCTTCATTCCCTTTTTCATGCAACAAAGTTGGGATGAAAAAAAACATAATTATCCAACGATGAATGCATGCATGCATATATTTTTAGTATTTTTTAGAATCTTTAATTTTTATACTCACCCTTTTTTTCACCTCCATTGATTCTCTTTCCATGTAATCGGCCTCTATTTTATTTAGTATTGAATTGTCTGTGGAGTCTAGAGAGAAGGGAGAATCAACCTAATAGGATAGAACAAGAAATATAGATGAGATTTTTTATAAATCTCAGTAGTTTGTACCTCAGTTTCTATCTTCATACTAGTTACATACTAGTTAACTACCAGTTTTCATGATTATTCATTTATTCATGGCATGTTTTACTATCAGTGATTCAATTTTATTTTTAGTTCAATTTTTACAATTCATACTAGTTAGATACTAGTTTTCTACCAGTTTCCTATTCTACATTCTTTTTTTCCCAAAATTTGTATGTGTTTTGTAGTTGTACCTTCTTTGTGGAGAGGATTTGCATTGCATTGGCCACTTCCAATTCTTCATCATTCAACTTGTCATTGGTCTTTTCCTTTTCCACTGCTTGGATGCTCTCTTTTGATTCATCAGTGCTTGGGGTTAGTAGGTGGAAAGTAGGTCTGTTTTTCTTTCTTCCATAAGTCGCCCTTATTTGAATTGTTTCGTTCTCCTGCTCTATGGCATCCTTCACTGATAATACTGATTCCTCCGCTATTTTTTTGATGTAATTCCAGTCATTAAGGCTGTACTTAGGGTTAGCAACAGCCACATTTGCTATCTCAGTGGGAGTGATTTCTGTTTGCTTTGCTACTTCGATCAGTAACGCAGGTCCTTGTTATAACTTTTGAGTAGTGTTTTCTTCATTTTTAGCACCTTTCCCTACTTCCACAATCCATGTTTCCTTATACTCTTCCTCTTTTTTTTCTTTATCTTCTTTTGCTTCATTTTCCAATGCGGTGGAAAAGACTTGTTCCTCCTCGCCAACATTTTCAGCCTACAAAAAGAATGTTATTTTAATATTTTTAACCTTTATACTAGATACATACCAGATTAGTGTATATTTATGTAAAGTTAACAAGTTTTGAAGTTTTTTCTTACTTTATTAGTCGCGACCCCTCCATCTTTCTCCAAATCTTCTTAGCTCTCTGTTTCCAGTCTGATTATTGGAGTATCTTCTCCTTCACTATTAGCAGCCTGAGAAAATGGCAACCACTGTCATGTAATGAAATGTAATATTTGTTTTATCCACCAACAATCTATTATGTAATATTTTACTAACATTTTTTAAAATAACATATTTTTCTATCTTTTCTTAGTTGCACGCTTTTTTTAATATACTAGATACCTACCAGATAGATACCAGATAAATGTGATTATATATATATGAATTTTTTTTTGTTTTTTCTTACCATGCTAGATTCGATCACCTTTTCATTTGCTTGTTGTTCTTTCTCTTGGCTCTCAGTGTTTAATGGGATTATATCTACTAGATCTTTATCACTGCCAACAGCCTGGGGGAAAAAGATAGTATGCATATTAATAGTTATTTTGTTTTGTTTTGTTTTTTTAGTAAAGTCAAGAAGCATACATGTAATAATTTTCTTACCAGAAAAGGTATGATTTCTACTTCTGATGTTTGTTCAGTTTTTTGTGTTTTTTCTTGGCTCTGGGAGTCTATTGTGATTATTATCATTGCCTTTTTACAGCTGTCCTGGCATTGGATCCTAGATTTGATCTTGATTCCCACTATCCAGTTCAACTATTGCAATGTACTCCTCTTCAATGTGCACAGCCTGAAAAGTTTCATACCAATTATATACTAGTTTCCCACAAATGGTTTTAATTTTCATACAAGTTATCTTTGTTTGATTTCTTCATACCAGTTTCTTACTAGTTACTTACTAGTTACTTTTTTACAGAACAAATGATTTTTTTAGCACAAGTTATGTAGTTTCATCCCAACACTTATTTTTCCTGAGTTTTTACCTATACCATTTAGATACCTGTTAAATATCACTTTCTAAATTCATACTAGTTAAACACCAGTTATATACCAGTTACTACTATTTTCCTTTTTTTTACCACACATGTTTTTTTTAGGTTGGTTTGTTGTTTTTCTACCAGATAATATTTTTTCATACCAGATGTCTACCAGATTCCTTTTCTGATATAAAGTTCCATACCAGTTTTCATACAAGATTATGTTTCTTACCTCTTTTTTTGTCTATTTAGATCCATCACTTTTTAGTCCTCCTTCTTCTTCCTCTGCTAACACCTCTGTGCTAATCTCGTCTATTATTCTGATTTCTTCTGTTTTTTCATCTTTGTCTTGATTTGCTTCCTGAGTTTTTAATTAAGTGTTTTGTTAGATATTGTTATTATCCATAATAGGGACATTTTTAATTTTTATTCAAGCAATGGATACTTACATTTCCAATCAGCAAACTCTCGTTAGTATCTGGGATCACTTCCTCACTTGCATCCTCATCGCTCTTTCCCTCATGTTTGACAACTTGTAATATTTTTTATTTTTTTATATTTTGATGTTGTAAATAAACAATTCTTTAAAATCAATTTGAGCATTACATTTTATCAATTTTTTTAACTTACATCTATATTCATGGGGTGAATGACATCTTCTACCTTGTTTCCTTGAGGTGCATTAGACTTGCTTGATCCGCCTTCTTCAGATTCTTTCTCGTCATCACTTAGCTCATTCTCAGAGCCTGTTTCACTATCCGATGACATCTAGATGATTTTCTTTAGTTCAGCAATTCGAGCATAAGATTACTCTGGTTCTTCTCTAATTTTTTTGTCTTCTCCCCCATCTCCTTCACTGTGTTCTCTAGCTTCTCCACTTTCTTTGATATTTCTGTATCTTCTGAGCACATATCTCCCAACTTCAGTGGTTCAAGGAATGGGTTGAATTTACCCAATTTCAGATTACGCAACTCCTCCTCTGTTGGCATGATTTTCTTATTTTTATCTGCATGTAAATTTGTTAGATATTAAAATTATTTTTTTCACAAGATAGACAAAATGAAAGAATCATAGTAATATCCTGTTTGAAGTTTATAATTATCTGGTAGGAAACTGGTCCATACCAAATACATACGAGTTTCCTACCAGATACTTATGAGCTTTCATACAGGGATAGTAGTAGATTTTTTTATTTTTATATTGTTTTTTTCAAAAAAATGCAGTACTTACCAAATTTTGGCTGAAATTGAACAAACTATTTTCCATGCCAGCAGTTTTCGATGCTGTATTTTTAAGCCTCCACATGAAAAATCTCTCCTTGAATTCCTCTCCCTTCTTTAGATTAATTCTCTCGCATACCACACCTTCACAAGGTTCATATACCTCATAGAACCAAACTTGGAAAACCATTGGGAAACTGGTTATCACGTATGACTGTTTTGCTCCTTGTCTCCTCATTGGTGATTTTAGTCTATTCAGTGTTGCTTGGTAAGATAGGCTCCCCCAAGCTGCCTTTGTGTAGTTTCCTGAGTACACTGAATCAAAGAATTTGAGCGGGATTTTGCTACTTAGTTCATTCCCCATCAGGTAGCAGCTTATGAAGTAGACCATCACCGGGATGAAGTAGTCATTGTCATTTTCAACCTCGACTCGGGTTTTCAGGCTCTGATCGATCAGATTTGGCTACCTCAGAATATTCTTCATCATATCTGTTGTTATGCTTCATTTGTTTCTGGGGAAATACTTGTTGAGGAATTCAGCTGATTCACCAATCTCTATCATCTTGTAGTTGTCTTCTGCTGTTGTTGGTAGGCCCGAGATCAATATGAAATGCTCCATCCCAAAGTATACAGGCTGCCCTCCAAGCTCTATGTACATGCAATCTTTGTTTTTCTGATCTATCTCACGAATCAGTATATTGTGCAGCATGTTCTTATGCGCCGTCATTGTGTTCTGTCTGAAAAATTTCCCGAAGATAGAATCCTGCATTCTATCAATAACACCATTCAGAGCAATGTACTCGATGATGGTTTGGTTTGAGATAACTTTAGCTCTTGTTGTGTATTTTAAGCCCCTTGGTAGGACAAGGCTGTATGGCTGCACATTTTTTATGTGATTTTTCATTGTTAGACATCATATTTTATGAACAATATATAAAGTTTATACAACTTACATACTAATAAGTTCCCACTTAATACCAGTTAGATACCAGTTTCTTATGTACTTTTCTTCCAAACCATATTTAATACCAATTAGATACCACTTTATGAATTTGGTTTCCAAATTCATACCAGTTAAATACTAGTTTCCTACTTTTAGTTATTTAGTTCCTTTAACTTCATACCATTTGGATACCAGTTACATACTAGTTAGATACCAGTTACTCAAACTTACATACCTTCTTCATACTAGTTAGATACCAGTTACTCAATCTTCATACCAGTTATATACTAGTTTCTTACAATTAGATAGTGCTAGCTCTCAATAACTAAATTATATTCTTTATCCTTTTTTTTAGTTTTTGTTTTTTTGATTATGTAGGTTCATTAAATGAAGTTCATACAACTTTACATACTATGTTCCTGTTTACTAATAAGTTCTCATTTAATGCTAGTTAGATACCAGTTTCTTAAGTAGTTACATCCGAACCATATCTAATACTAGTTAGATACCACTTTATGAATTTAGTTTCCAAATTCATAACAGTTAAATATTAGTTTCCTACTTTTAGTTAAATATTAGTTTCCATCAACTTCATATCATTTGGATACCAGTTACATACCACTTTCTAAATTCAATTTCCATCTTCATACTAGTTAGATACCAGTTCCTCACAACTGTCTGAATCAGGTTTGCATCTTCATACCAGTCATATACTAGTTTCCTACATTTAGATAGTACTACCTCTCAATAACTAAACTATATTCTTTCTCCTATTTTTTTATAGTTTTTGTTTTTTGTTTCATTATGTAGTTTCATTCAAACACATTTTTTCTGAGTTTTCAACTTTATACCATTTAGATACCAGTTACATACCACGTTCTTTTTTGGTCTATGTTTTCAACTTCATACCAGTTATATACCAATTTCCTACAATTTAACTGATCTTTCCTTCCACTTAGATCTACATTCAATTTCATTACAATTAGTTTTTATAACTGGACTCATGTGTTTACTATTTTAAGGCTCTGTTCTTTTCAAGTTATTCAACAGCCCCTTCAGTTCAATTCAGTTCAGTATCGTTCAGTTCAGTTCAGTTCAGTTTTAGTTCAGTTTCAGTTAAATTTCAGTTAAGTTTCAGTTTCAGTTCAGTTTCAGTTTCAATTCAGTTTCAGTTTAATTTCAGTTTATATATTATTGTAAATATTATTAAAATAATTATATATATATATATATATATATATATATATATATATATATATATTATTCAAATGAGAAAATAAAATAAAAATATTAATCTTAAATAAAATAAATAGTAAGTAATAAAAATTATTTAAGAATATTATTAATAATATGTTAAAATTTGATTATTTATTATCGTTAATAACGAATAACTTTGTTTATTAACAAATAAATAGACAAAATAATTAATTTATAAAGT
>CATIWQ010103191.1:0-27976 GCA_949673415.1 Euphorbia schlechtendalii | reverse complement strand
TGAGAGCGACCCTTACTAAGCATAGTATTATTGTTATCCAGGTTTTTATAAGTGTCATAATTCGTTTACCCTAGATTTAGAAAAGTCGTTTCATGTGTTGCTCTGTGGTGAATTATTGAATATTTGGGCGTCTAGAACCGTGTTTGTTAAAGTTATTTAGTGTATGAAATATTCTTGATGATTTTGAATGTTTTTCTCTACTATGCTTATTCTTAGGGAATATCTATATAGTTTACATCTTCTCTAATATGTTCATGCATCTGTCTATTCATCAGTCTACCATTCAAAACCTTTAACTCACTATATTTTTTTTTGTTCCGTAACTCTAGTTGGTCCTTAGAACCGAATTCTTTCCCTATGGGATCGATATCTTTTAAACCTACATCGTAACTGTATACTTGCAGTTATAATCATTTTTCTATTTGATAAGCAGTACTGACAACACCAGTTCATTTTTAGAACTTTTATATTATTAGTAGAATAGTAGCGAACAGTTAGTGGACTCTCTACGTCCATATAGTAAGTGGTTTGCTACAGCCGGGACACAGGATTCGCAACCAGAAAAATAGAGGCACACAGTCGACGTTCTCTCCCCAATGATTCTAGCGGTATCAATCGACCGAAGGTCAACCTTCAAGGGGTAATCATTATCGAGTAGGCAATTCGCAAGGGGTATGGAGAGACCAATCCTCAAAAACACCGCACCAAGATGAAAGCTTCTAGCCATCATCCCAAAGAGTGCCAACCACAACAAGGCAAGTATTATCTCTAAATCTCTTTGCTCTTCTAATCATGGGACCATACTAATTTCATATCAGTGATGATCCCATGAGGGTCAACCTGTGAGCATGAGATTTTACTTCTGACTCCGAGTTTGATGATGAAGCTATAATTTTTCCCTTGTTAGCTTTTTACATTTTGCAAGGTCCTGAAATCATCTAGAAATCATCTACTTTATTTCTTTGGACCTCTCCTTTCCTAAAAAGCCCAAAATAAAGAAGAAAAAAGCATGCGTGCAAGTGCCATGTCGTTAATGACATCGACTTTTCAAGTAGACCAAAAATGCAATTTCTTCATTGTTTAAGCCAAAAAGGTAATATTTACCCACATACTCGGATTTTTCTCCTGTAACACCCTCTTCTACACCTTACCTAGGTGATGTCCATCCAACATTTACATTTAAATTGAGGAAAAAGCAAAAAAGTAAAAAGGTAAAAGTGCGGCCTATGTCTAATTAGGTGAGCTTAGGATTGAAAGGAGTCCCCTTTAAGTTCAGAGATGAGTTTCAGTTGGAAGGGGAGCTCATTTTAGTGCAAAATACCAGCAAGCAAGTGAGTTCAAAAGTTAAGTAAAAGTTTGAAGTGTTCTTAAGGTAGTTAAGTGCTTTGGTGACTATGTTAAAATCTTTTAACTCATATTATTTCATAGTTCCAGAACTTGAGTATTTAAGTTCATGAGTAGGGCATGAACTTGGGGCATTTGGGTTATTTAAGTAAGTTTGAGGTTTAGTTCACCTTTTCGAAAAGTTAGTGTTGTATAAGAATTTAAGCAAACTTTTGAGGTTTGGAGTTCCTTTGGACTACTTCTTCTAAGTTCTAACTCAATATAACTTGGTTCAAGTGTTCTTACCAAGTGTCTTTGCCCATTTGAAACACTTGTTCATTTAGCTCGACTTTAACCTATTTTTATAAGTTTTAAGATTTTTTTGAAGTCTAAACTTGAGAGAATAAGGATTTCTACTTCCTTTCTTCCTCTTGTCAAGACTCATATTCAGGGATTTCCATTTGCCTTCACAGAGTAGCATTTACTCTTACCTTTTTGATAAAATCGCAAATCGAACCAAAGAAACAAGGAGGACTTCCGAGGATTTTCATGGACCGAGCAAAGTGGATTTACGGTAACAGGGTAAGCCTCTAAAGACCTAGAGTTGTTTCTCACTTGTTTGTATCATATATATGTGCGTGATGTGTGAAAAATCTGAAAATGTAAAAAATAGAAAAACTACATGTCTTTGCCTCTGTAATGTTGTTAACGGCATTGCGATGCTGTTAACGACATTGCAATGTCGTTAGTGACATTACAGATGTCGTTAATGACATCAGCAATGTCATTAACGACATTGCTCTCCAGGCAAAATACAGGCAGAAGGTTTGCAAAGTTTCCAAGTTTAATTTTATGTTCAAGAGGGTTGATGGTAACCATTCAGACCCAAAATCTGAGTTTTTAAGCAACATAATAGTATTTTTGATGATTTTATGAACCCCGAGACCATTCTAAAAGGCATTAGGATGGTTGAAGTCAGTTCCCCTTTACCGGGATGTTTTAACGGTTTCCCTTTTGGAATGGGTTTAATAATATTACTTTATGTACATATTCGGACTTAGATTTATTTTCTACCAATATTATTGAGAGGCATGTTAGGGAACCCCGATGAAGGGAACTGAAGTTCCCGGATAACCGACCGATAAATATTTTCATGTGACATTTCCACTGATAAAATGGCTAAGTAACTTATGTGTAAATCTCTCGACATTTTAAATTAGACCGCCCGGATCACGTAAAAAAACCAAAACGAACATACTTGTTATTATGTGTGATATGTCGTATTTGTGCTAACCTTTGTGGATGCAGGTAGTTTAGGATAGGTGTATGTTGGGGTTTAATTTCTTTCGGGTATCGCTTTTAATATTAAAATCAAATGTAATATTGATTAGATATCAATGTATTTTAGGCGATTGTATCCCTTAGATTTCGATGTATCTAGGCGATTTGTAATCCCCCAACCCAATGATGTAATTAATCCCCTCGTAGACTAAGCACGTTTAAATTTCCTACATGTTTACTTTCTGCAATTTACTTACCGCTTTATGCATATACTACGCCATAGATGGCCTGTCGCAACAATAAAACTATGTTACCTAAAGTGCCAAAAGTGTTGCGAAAGCACTTGTTGCAACACTTTTCCATGAAAAAGTCGTTGGTGATTCTTCCCTTGCGAAAAGTCGTTTTCACAACACATTTTTTTTTCGCAACACTAAGAAATGTGGACTTTTCGCAACACTTTTTTAGTACTTGCAACGCCTTTTGTTGTGTTGCAAAAGATACCCGTCACCATCAACGTTAACGTCCGTTAGTTTTTTTCGTAACACTTTTGTTGTCTTTTCACAACACTTTTCTTATAAAACTTTTAGCATATTTGCAAGACCATGTCCAGTTTTCATAACATTTTTTTAAAAACACTTATTTTGCATTTGAAACACTTATTACGCTTATTGCAACACATTCGTAAAACACTTAATTGATGTCATAATTCAAAAAAATTGAAATTCATTATTTTATATAATGCATAATATTCAATTGTATACAAATTCAAACGAGAACTAAAAAATACATAATATTATACAAACTAAAAATAACTCTACTAAAAATGTATAGTGTTTCCAAAAGATTCTCATACCGATCTTTACACATCTGAAGTTTAAACCACTCAACATGGGTGTGAAGCATTGCTCTCATCATCTTCATAAGCATATTCACAACCTACATTATAGAAGAACAAAAGAAGAATGTTATCACTTAGTTCCTCTTCAGCAGAGTCAACAAATACTAATAAGTATGAAGCATGGGTAAATGAATTAGATATTATATCTCGGATCCAACTCAGGTCAATAAGAAATTTTTATCACCATGATTTATTACTGCAATGCATCAAATCAAGAGTAAATAGAAAAAAAATTGATCATACTTTTCAGGAGCAGTTGAAAATAGCTCATCAAGCTCAGCAGGTTTTAGGGCTCTATGCTAGTAAAAGTTAGGATCACAGTATTAGGAAAAAAAATATATGGACATTTAAAGTTGAGTAACATCAATATCTATATATATAGTTAATGAAATCAGATTCTCAATTTATTATTGTAAAAAATAGGCACAACCACTATTAAGGTTGAACGACTTTAAATCTTGTAGCAAGCCTAACAGAGAAGTAATGATTGAATCTAATCTACCGAGAAAGATTATTTTTCTTGAACATTATTGGCATTCTAATATTTTTTATGCCTGGACCATAATATTCAAATATTTTTCGAAGCCAGCGTCACCTACTATGTAGACTGTGAACCAATTATATACTTCAAAGCATTCATTTCATAAATCATACACATGCAATACATAAGCAGCTATATACCAAGGAAAGTATGGAAAGTGAAAGGCCAATGTGTGCAAATGAAGGCCTAGTTACTGAGTAAAACTTTTACTAATTCAACTTAACCAAAATTAGTTAACATATTAATGTGATTAAAGAAAAAGATGGAGAGCAACAATAACTTACGCCACTCAAGAATATCACTTGGGGAAGGATGGGCAACAAAGTGAGAAACTGGTTCTTGCAATTTAATTTTAGAAAAACAAATGAAATTCTAGGGTGGCAATAATAAATCGCCTCTTGAACTATTTATAAACATATCTAACCCTATACTATGAGAGTGAGAAATTCATCACCTTGTTTCATTAATGTCTTCAACATTTTAAAAGCTTTCTAGTCTTATATGTGGGTCTTATATCCCGGGTTCAATAGCTCATCTTATTTGTTAAAATACAACATTCAAACTAAACTCAAGGATGTGAATGCTCCAAGAAGATGACAGAAAATGTAACTCAACTAGAAAACAACAATAAAAAAAATACCTTACACAGTGCCCTATATTCCTTCTGAAGTCGCTTGACACAAGCTTTTTCGGCCATCTAACAACTTTGACTTCTACAGAGTCCCAGCACAAACAGAAACAGCTTAGCTATTCCCTGACTTACTATCAACTCCAATAAACTCTGCCTGAGGAAGAAAAAGGAAAAAAATTAGATCATATAATGACACAAATTATATTCATTTTTAAATATCTCCCCTAAATCAACAGCATATGATACGAAACAAGTTGTGCCAGGATGAAAGTTCAGCAATTTGCAATTATAACTCAAAAAAATCATAAAATATCACAAAACGCCTAATGTACCAAACCATACAGCGCTAAAGACAATTGAAAGTTATAAACAATCAATTCATTTCAAAAGATCAAAATCAACTCCAATTTAGAGCAACATAATCAAGCACCTGCAAACCGTACAATCTATTTATGATCAACTAAAAACATATGCATAACCTAAAACCAAAATTACGGAAACAAAAAAAGGGGAGAGATCAACATATACGGCCATATGAGAGCAACTCACCATTGAGGCAAAAAGGACAAATCGACATCAAATTAAGCAAAGTCCAATTTTCACCAAACCAAAAGGCAGAGAGATGTATCTCAATTGTCAAACGTCTAAATCGGGGAAAGAAAAATGGGAAAAAATACAAACGGGGAAAAATATATAGGCACAATTTTAGTGTTTTTAAAAAAATATATAGTATCTAATTACTTGATTCCTCCATAATCAGATTAGAGACTTATATTCTAACCTCCAACAGTATAATTCATGCCATAGAACACAGTCCAAATATCAAGAATGAAAAGGAATATGAAACGTAAGGGAGCGTACCGCCATGAGAAGAAATTAGGACGGAAGAGAGAAATGTCTCTTTTGAGCTAGTTGTTGGAAGATGAGAATGGAAGGAAGATGAAAACTTATTTGATAGAAGCTCTATAGATGTATTTTCCCTTCAAGTTGAGATCGAAGCTCCTCCATTCTTTTCTTCAAGCCAACAACTCTTCTTTTCGTGATTCTCCATTGTCCATTCAATTAAACAACTAATACGATGGTTTAAACAAAGATTGATCGAGATTACGTCAGTTAAATTATAGAAAGGTATGAAGAAGAATAAGAAGAGATAGCTAGGGATTTGGAAATTGGGGATTGATTAGGCTTAGAGAGAGAAAAAAAATTAGAGGAAGACAGTGAATATTCTATTTACATGCTACTTTTTTATTTTTTATTCACTTTTCATGTCAATATTCCGTCTACAAATAAGCGGCAAAGCATCCCGCTTCTATGTTTTCACTGTTTATCAGTGTTTTTTGCAATGGTTAGACTAAAAGTGTTGCGATGAAAATGTATTTGATCAACAAAAATATCTTTTGCAACACTTTTCAAAATGTGATTCGAAAAATCCTTTTTTCCTTCAAAAATCGCAACACTTCAATGCAACGTCAACCATTTTGGTTACGACAGGCCATCTATGGTGTAGTGTTGTGAGATAAACTAAAAACATAAACCGAAAATATCTAGTTTAGTTCGAATATTATAAACATGGTTACTTGCATAGTGTAATTTAACTCAAATGATGATGAAATTAGTAACTCATCCAAACCCGAATCTCTATTCTATGGTAAAGATTAGGTAAATGGATCTAAGCTGTACTAAATTTTCCCAGAAAAGCTAATTCGGGTGGCGACTCTGTAACGTAGACTAGAGATCTAGGTCTCGAATCTCTTGAGCTTAAAATTCATTTTTAGTTGCACTTTTTGACATGCTTTTTCAAACCACTTTATCGAAAACCCCACGCCCCTCCGGGGCCGGGGCCGGGGCCTCGCAGTGACCGCGCGGGTCGAACTTCACTCGCTCACACATTCGTTGTTAGTTTCATTGAAATCCACTGCATAAACTCCACCAAAATATTGGTTCTCTTATATATATTTTATTTACTCTATAATTAGTTGAGTAACTCAAAAAGATACCTTCATCAGTTTTAGGATCAAACTTTCCTAACTGCTCTTTGGTAATTAATATAAAACACCTACATCCAAATGATCTTAGATGATCAATCTTAGGCTTACGCCCTCGCCAAAGCTCATAAGGAGTTTTATCCAAAATTGGACAAATTAAAACCCGATTAAGGATATAAAAGGCTTTGTTAAAAGCTTCTCCCCATAAGTACTTTGGTAGATTGTTATCACTCAACATAGATCAAGCTATCTAAACTATAATTTGTCCTTCCTTTTTACAACCCCATTTTGTTGAGGCGTACAAGAAGCGAAAAATTTATAGTCAATACCACGTGCTGAACAAGATTCTTTGAAATGGAAATTCTTGAATTCACGTCCATGATCACTTCAGATTCTACTGATTTTAATTCCTAGCTCATTTATTATCTAATTACTTGGTTTGATAAAAGACTCAAAGGTTTCATCTGTGTTACTAAGCAAGATTACCCAAGTGAATCTCGTGAAGTCATAAACTACAACTAAGGAAAACCTCTTTCCACCCATACTCGTAGGTTGAATAGGGCTAAAAAGATCCAAGTGTAGGAGCTCTAATGGCCTCTTAGTTACTGCATTGTTACTTGATCTAAATGATTTTCTAACCTTCTTACCAAGTTGATAAGCTAAGAAAAGTCTATCATTTTCAAAGCTAATACTAGGTAACCTACATTTTATTGCTTTTAGCCAGTTTAGACAGAACGTTCATATTTATATTAGCCAACCTTCTATGCCAAAGCCATGAAGTCTCCTCCTTAGATACAGGATAAACATTAGTGGAGCCAAAGGATAAGTCAATCATATAAATATTATCAACTCTAGGAGAAAAGAGAATAGTTGAATCAGTCTTATGGTTAGTTACTAAGCATCTTGTTGAGTCAAACATAACCTTTCTGCCTTTGTCACAAACTTGGGCTACACTAAGAAAATTAAACTTCAATCCTTTGATAAGAGATACCTCTTCGATTGAAGGACTAACAACCATTGTGCCACTTCGAACAATCTTGCCTTTTTGTTATCTCCAAAAGTGAGACTCCCATTTCTTTTGCGTTCTAATGAGATGAACAGCTTCTCATCTCCAATCATAGGCCTCAAGAAACCATTATCCAAATACTACATTATAGTGTCATCAGTGAATCTCAGGCTCACTTGCAAAACAATTGAGTCTTTTTAAGTACCCATGCCTTTGGGTTGGGTCCTCCTTTATTAGTACTGCTTATGTTACTTCGATCAAACTCATCATAATAACCATTTTTATGCATTCACAAGATAGTAGCATGTCTAGCTTTACCACAAAACTTGGATGCTATTTTTGGTTTGGGCTGGCTCACTTTCCTCTTTGGAAAAGCTTTCATTTCCTTAGTAGAGTTGTGAGTTTGGTTACTTGGAGCTGAGCTATTGGCTCAAGGAGGTACCCATACTTCTTTTAGAGTTGTTAAATCAATAGTCAACCCATCTAATTGCTTAGTGATTTTATTGTTATGCCCCTCATGATACTTAGCTTTTTCTTGAAGAAAGAAAATATCAAGGGATAAGGAAGCAACAGTGTCTTCTAAATCCTCACATCTCCTCACTAGATCCTTGATGTTTTTCCCTAACTTGCTGGTCAGCTTCATAACATCAAAGATTACCTGGGTGATTTCTTCCATGGATAAAGGAAGTTCAACATGTACATTAGTTTGGGGATTCTTCCCTTTATTCCTTCTCATAATTTTGGTCAGCAATGAAATTATTGACATTTAAGCTTGATGCCAAGCTTTCGCCTCTATCTCCTTCAATCACCATCAAGCAGAGATTGGCAAAATCATGTGTTTCTTCACCAGATGATGAAGATTCTTCAAATTCACTCCACGTGCCTGCGAAAGCCTCGTTGTTGTTGCCAAACTTCTTCTTGAATCTATCCTTTTTGGATTTAGGATGAGACAATTAAATATGACCTTTCTCTCCACAGCCAAAGCACTTGATGTCTTTGTTATACTCCTTCCTGGGTCCTTCCTCGGCATCCTTCCTGTGCTGAGTTGATTTCTTCTTATTGGGAATCTTATTATTATATTCCCATCTTTCTTCATGAAGCACTTAAACTTTCTAGTTAGCAGTGCCATTTGTTCATGTGTAGCATCTTGTAAGCTCTCATCAGACAAATTAGCTTTGAGAATAATTGTTCTACTCTCCTTCTCCTTTCTCTTTCTTTACTTCAAGTCATCATCATATTTCCTTAGGGATATCTCTTGATTCAACAAGGTGCCTATTAGCTCATCATAGCTATAGGTCTTCAAATCATGAGCTTCCTCTATCACATTCTTCTTAGAATCACACTCCTTGGTGAGACTTCTCAAGATTTTCTTCACAATATCTTATTTGGTAAAGTTATTTTCCAATCTTTTAAGTTTGTTGATGATGTTAACGAACCTAGTATTCATGCTTTGAATACTCTCACTAGCGCCCATTTGGAATAGCTCATATTCTCATATCATCAAGTAGATTTTGGTCTCCTTCACTTTATGAGTCCCCTCGTAGGTGACTTCTACCTTCCTCCAAATTTCATATGCAGTCTCGCATCCTAATACCTTGTTAAACTCAGACAAGTCTAACATACAATGTAAGTAATTGATGACTACTGCATTCTCCTTGAGAATGTTATTAATAGGAACTCTCTGCTCATTCCTCAGTACTATAAGAATACGAGGGCCAAGCTCAATAACCAACCATGCTTGCATGCTCTTTGATTGTACAAAGTTTTTTATGCCATTTTTCTAGAAATAATGTTGTTGGCCGTCAAAGAGTGAAGGTATGGTTACAGACATTCTTTCTTTGATGAGTGGTGTCTGCCCATAACTAGGCTTGTATGATGGATTGTTATAAGCCATTTAGAACTTTGTACTTAAGATTGTGAAGTATTAAGTTGAGGAACTACAGAGATACCACTTATTGGTCCTTATAACATATATAATCTGTGAGAGGGGGTGAATTTTGATTAACTTGTTCTTTTATGATTTAAAAATTCTTAGCCAAGTTTTGTTAATGTATGTTGAGTATAAAATGTTGTGCACAAACTGTTGGATAGAAAATTGCAAACCACTCAGCTTAAGCTGACCTTTGTTTGGACACAAGTTCTGCTAGTGAATTCTTACTCAACTCAGGTTGTTTTTTCAAGCAAAGTAAAAGTGAGATAGATATGTTAATAAAGAGTGAAGTTGACAAGATAAAAGGTTGGTTAAGAGAATGACAACACCTGAGATTTTCTCCCGGTTCAGCCCCTAGCCTACCTTTAATCCCCAAATTCTTTTTTGAGCTTGAATCCACTCATGTTCATTCTTTTTTAACTAGGTAAAGAAGCCTTTGATAGTGGGTAGGATTATAAGTTAGTACGTTCCAAGCTATACTACCTCTCAAACAGTTTGAGTACCCTTCTCAAACTGTTATTACTCAATTTTGAATAAAAAATGTTTAGAACAAGAACTTAACTTATAAAATGTTGGTTCTTTTATAATGATTTGACTTAGCTAGATTCTAAGTCTAATGAATTTCTCTCTAAAATAAACTGAATAGGAATTGGTTGTTTGCTTTTGCGATTTGCTTGATTGGAATTTCGAAGGCTATGATAGCTTGAACAGAGTTTCAACTCTTATGAAATCTAGGTGATTCACCAAGTTGTAATCGATTTCTTCTATCTCTATTTATACTTGTAAGCCTTGGGAAGTAGTCGTTACAAGGTTTGTCCTGACTTTGGGTTGAAAATATCTTCTCTTCACTCCTTCAAATTTCTTCCCGTTTGAGACAGGTTTAAAGCCATTTAGAGATAGGATTTTGAACGTTGCGGTGAGATACTAATTTGTTGATTAATTTCTCATCAAGGACTATTATCAACAAACAAATCTAATCAAAGATGGCACACGAGATGTAACATGGAGGATTTAATTGAATTCTTCAGTTGACATAGTAGTGGCGTAAGGATGCTGTAAGATGGTGCAATGTCAGATGAATCATTTTAACTTGAACTCATATGAATACACCCGAACATTCTGTACTGGCACCTTTTCTTTGTGAGGACCACTTGAATGTTCTTTTTTTTCAATGCCAAATTCTTTTTTAAACCTAAATCTCATTAAACAAGAATATTTTGTTTTCACATAATAGTTAAAGGTAAAAGTGTAATGTTTTTACTCAACATTGCATAAAGTACTCATCTTTCGCTGAGATATATCACATAATCTTTGAAGCTGAGTTACTTAGCACATTAACTCTCGTAACACTAAGGCTTAAATTAATTAAGCCTAAGTCAAGCTGAGTTGTTTCTTCACAAAACAACCTCAAGCTGACTACTTAATTAGATATCCTAAGTAATCTTTTATCTCCAAACTTGAATACTGTGAAGTATTATTAATCTAGGTTCAATACACTCTTCTTGGCATGCCACTCATTTGTGGGACTTCTTAGAATTTTCTTCATGATCTCTTCCTTGGTGAAGTTCTTTCCCAATCTCTTTAGTTCATTGATGATGTTAACGAACATAGTATTCATGCTTTGAATCTCCTTATTAGAGCCCATTTGGAAAAGCTCATATTCCTTTATCATCAAGCTGATCTTGGTCTCCTTCACTTCATTAGTCCCCTCATAGGTGACTTCAGGCTTCCTCCATATTTCCAATGGATTCTCGCTTCTTGATACCGTATTAAACTCAAACAAGTGTAGTGCACAATGTAAGTAATTGATGGTTGCCGCATTTTCTTTGAGAAGCTTAAGGTCAGTGTCATCATAATCTTCAAGGTCACAATAACTCTCTGCCCATTCCTCAAAATTGTAGGAATGCAAGGGTCAAGCTCAATAGCTAACTAACTTGCATGCTCTGAAACTATATGAAATTTTTCATGTGGTGTTTTCCAAAAATAATAGTGTTGGTCATGACTGGGAGTGTAAGATGGATTGTTATAAGGCATTAGGATCATTGTACACAAGACTGTGAAATCTTAAGCTGAGCAACTACTCTGATACCACTTTTTGGTCCTTAGTAGCTTATGAAATTGGTTAGAGGGGTGAATGCCGACTAATTTGTTAACTTTACAGTTTAAAAATCTTTTTCAAGTTATGTTGATGTATGTTGAGTATAAATATGTTGTGAGAAAACTTAAGGATAAAAACACCGTAAACCACTCAGCTCAGGTTGACTTTGGTTTGGTCACAAGGTTTGCTAGGTAAAATCTTGCTCAGCTTAGGTTGGTTTTACAAGCAATGTGAAATATAGAGATTGATGCTTATGTTGAACGAAAGCTGACAAGATATAAAGATAAGGTAAAGGAAATTATACCCTTAAGATTCTATCCTGGTTCAGCCCCTAGCTTCCCTCCAGTTCCCTCGGATTCCATTCCAAGCTTAATTCCACTAGTGTGCAACTCCTTTATCCAGGAAAAGAAGCTTTTGATTGTTGGTAGATGAATTATAGCAAGTACCTCAAGCTAACTACCACTCTTATAGTTTGAGTACCGTTCTCAAATTGCAATCACTCAATTTTAGAAATTGAAAGCAAGGATAAAAACTCAACTTATAAAACATTGGTTCTTTTACGATGAATAACTTAGCTAGATTCTAAGTCTATTTGATTTCTCTCTAACAGAATAAGAATAGTTATTTTCTTTGAGATTTTCTTGAGGAAATTTCGAAGGTTGTGATTGTTTGAACAAAGTTTCATTTATAATTTCAGGTGATTCACCAAGTTGTAATTATCTACTTCAGTCTCTATTTATAGTTGTAGATGAAGGGATTTTCATCGAATTTCAATCAAAAAGACAGAAACCAATTGATAATCTCAAATGGACGAGGATCTTTTATCGAATACCATATAATGAAATAATAAAACCATGAGATTAAAGCATGTAAAACTCACATTAAGTGTCTCTGATAGGAGTTGATGAAAGCGAGGCTATAAGCGGATTCTAAAAAAGCATTATAGCCCCCAATTAGGATAGAATACAATTATCAATCGAAGATGCTGAACCCGGTTGTTACCTCGCAATATCTCTTGCCAATTGATATCAATATAATGAATAATGGACATGCTCATGTCACTCATTATTACTTTCATAATATTTCTTAATCAAGAATGTAATGATTCTTTCAAATAAGCTACCTATTTATTTAGACATGTCATTAATTCTTTTTATTCATCACGTGGCCGATGATTCATTTCAACTTATCAAGCTGAATGGCAATCCTATCACTTCAACACTACTACCAACGTGTACATGAAATAACCCGAGTATGCCTGTACTTATAATCCAATATTTAGGGACACGTTGGGTGTATACCACAAGTTACCCAATTCCAAATTAATAGCAAGTTGAAATCAAGTCTAAGGATATTTTAGACCTATCTAGCAAAACGCTCGTGATACATAACCATGTGACTTTTGCTATGTGGATTTGTTCAGCCCCATGTTATCAACATGTGCCTATGTTAATAGCTCTCTTCTCAAGTAAGCTATTCAACATACAAGTCTTTTGTCTTAATCACTCTCATGATAAACCAAACTTGGGACATTTATGATTTATTAATCAATAGATACTCTAAACTAAATATAGCACAAGATATATAATAGAAAACATTAATGTCTTTATTAATGTAAGACAAAACATAAATTCAATTAATAACCCATGTCTAGAACTATAGCACACCTAACACTAGATTCCTAAAACTAGTCATTGCAACTTATCTTGACTTGAACTTCAAATTCTCTTCCCTTCGCTGCTTCAATTTCTTCTTGTTTGCGACAGATTTAAAGACGTTTAAAGATATAATGATTTTATCCATTGAGGTGTGAAATTAATCTATTGATTAACATCTCATCAAGTGTTGATTCCTCAAAGAGCATCTACTAGTAGAGAGGGCACAAGATGCAACATGGAGATTTGTGATTGACTCTCTTGCTAACATTGCAGTGGCACGATGATGCTGGTAAAACAGCAATTGTCAGATGATTCCTTTTTGGCTTGGACTTTAGTGACTACAAGCCAACATTTGTATTGACACCTTTTAACAATTTGGACCACTTGAATATTCCTTTGTTTTCAGCGCCAAAGACTTTTTAAAATCTGAAGTACATCGAACTAGAATATTATGTTTTCACATAACACTTTAAAGGTAACAGCATTATAGTACTCAGCACTGCATAAAGTAACTCAACTTATGTTGAGACACATCCTTTAAACTTTTGAAACTGAGTTGCTTTGCCGCTAATACTTAGCTTAGCACCGTAACTCTTCGCAACCCTAAGCCTTAACTTAACTGAGCCTATCCCAAGCTGAGTTGTTTATCACAAAATAGACTGAAGTTGACTACTTAATTAAGAGTATACTTAATACCTAATTAATTTCACTATCCTAATTAGTTTGTTATTTTCAAAACTTAAATACTATGAAGTATCATTAAGCTGGTTTCAACACTAACATATCTAGGACATGATATTTGGGGTTGGAGTTCACAATCAACTTCATCCTTCACCTTCTTCACAAATAACCAACAAATCAACAGAAAGGAAATAAGGAGAGCTTCTTGGAGGATTTGTGAACCTAAAGAAGTGGACTCACGGCTATGGGGAAAACCTTTGAGTTCCTAGAGCATTGAACATGTGGTTTTACATGTTATTATTGTGATTTTGTGGTATTTTTGTTTCGGTTACTGCTATCCAGATGTGATATTGGTATTGGCATGTCGATATCGGTAACAATATCAAGCAACATCGTTACTAACATCACATGACGTCGATATTGGTATTGAGATGTCGTTACCGACATCACTTTCGAATAATTCCTTGGTTTGATGTTTTCTACTTCCTTTTATGTTCAATTGGTTAAGTGGTGACCTTTCAGCCTTTACATATGAGTTTTATAGTGACATAGAACTTAGTTAAAAACATTAGCAGAGACTCAAAATTATTTGGAACATGAACAGTTGAAGTTAATGGCTTCATTACGGAGATATTTTTACTTGCTTTATCAATTAGTCGATTGAAATGATTTAGATGGCAACTATTTTATATTTAGACCTAGATTTGTATTTAAGTTCATACATTATGGAAGTTTACTAAGAACCCCGACGAAGGGAACTCAAAATTCTCGAATAATCAAACTGACAACGTAACTTGTTGCATTTACACTAATAAAAATGAGCAACATAATTATACATAAAAAATGAATCATTTGTATAAGGAAATTGTGATGAACATTTAACCACACGGGTCTTACAAATATTAACATCTATTGATCCTATTTGGTGCACTTGAACGTATTTGTGTTCTGAAATATCAACTGTGCTTACCCTTATGGGTGTAGGTATATTAAGTTAGATGTGTGCTAGGATTTATTTTCCTTCTAGTATTACATTTAATAAAAATCAATGTAACATTTTTTTAGATATCATGTATTTCAAGAGATTGAATTCCTTAAATCATTATGTATTTAGGGGATTTTATCTCATATCTCAATATGTAATTGATCCCCCGTAGAAAAGTGCATTTACTTCCTTACGTGTTTACTTTCCCGTACTTTATCTACTAATCGCTTTCCACATGTGTGGTAAAATAACATATGAGTCGAAAACACATAGAATGAATTGGAATATTATAAAGGTTATCACAAACTGTATAATGTAACTCAAATAATGATGAAATAGGTGACTCATTCGGGCCGGATCTTTGTACTATGGTATCATTTAGGCTTAACATTTCTAGGTTATATAAAACTTTCCAAGAAGAGCTCATCTAGGTGGAGACTCTCAATACCATAGCCTAGGGATTTGGATCTTGATTTTTTAGAGCTTACTTCACACACTTTCACATATATTAACCAATTTTCAAAAACCTCCACGCCCCATCTCACAAGGTTGGCACCTTGCGACGACTGGGCAAATCCTAAACATCATTCACTCACCCCAGTGGCCTATGCAGTCCGCAATAGGCTGTGCAGTGCGTTGGCCTATTACCTACATGTTGTATTACTTGCGCCTACATAGGCCACTTACATAGGTCCACTTAGTAAATTGTACTCGTAGACCCGACTTTGCATCTATTTTTTTTCCCCATATTCTTTCATTTATTTTTGATACAGTGGTCCAACTAGTAAAAATGGTCCAACCATTATTATCTTCTAGTTTAGACTTTGTTTAATGATTCTTTACTTGGCTCGGTAAACACTCAATCTGTGTGGCCTTATAGGATCCTGTAACATCGAGTCACCAAAGTTTAACCGAGTCCTACTTCCTTCTAAGGAATTGATTGGCTTGAAATAACAGACCATAGTGGACTTCGATGACTCTGATCAATCATAGATGTCTTTCCAACAATGACATATGACCCCCTGATATTCGAATCATCACAAACTTGTGACTCGATCTTGGTTCTGCAATAACATTAATAATATTCACTCCTTCCATCAAGGTTAAGTACCATCTAGCTTCCTTGTCTCGGGTGAAGTGTTATCCAACTAATAACCTAGGAGATTATCCTAGTAGTTTAATCTTACTACCAAAGTACACTACTCAACCATATTAATGTTTTGATTAGGATCTCATCCTATCAAGCACATATTTTGATCAGAGGTTTTCGAGAGTTCTACTTCAAATAAGTAGCCAAGGTAAAGCTCCCATATTAATATCGCTATATCCTGAGTGATGGATTCCTTCTTTACTACTCAACTTACCAATAGATTGTCATCAATTATACTATAATCATTTGTATTATCCAATCTTTAGGATTATTAGGTATGACTTAAAGTATAGCTACACATTAACAAGGTAACTAGTATCTCGAGTCTAAGGATACTCGCACTGTTATTGGAATAAGACAAAGCACTAACACATGATATATAATATCGAGTGTTATCTTACAGCGGTCTCTAATGTATCTCCACAAATACATCCATGTATTAACTCTAGGTACCACCCTTCAACAAGAGAGATATGCTTCTTGAATCAAATCCAAGGAGTATGAAGACACATCCTAGTCTATCTGTTATCATCATTGTATAAACTTGATGAAACTATGACTAGGAATATCCTGACATATCATAATTGCACATGAATCAGTTTTCACCCTCTATAGTCTCACTATGCTCTTACAATCCATGTTATGACCTGTCAAATACTTTTGTAAACCTATCAATGAATATATTCTAAACCATTCATTATATATTTTCAGGGTTAATGATATAAAAAAATAAATGTCTTTATTAATAATAACTTGTTCATACAAAATAACTAACTCATATCGCCCTAATTGTCTTTGGTGCATACATCATATCTAAGAGACATTATGATGTATAACAGATTTATGCTAAGTTTTTGTGAGTTAAAAATGTTGAACTACCATTATTATAAGCGACCCAAATGCGAAAAAGTTGAGCGTAAACACCTTGATGAAAATACGACCTGACATATCATAATTGCACAAGAATCAGTTTTCACCCTACATAGGCTCTGTTCTTTTCAATTGAAACTGAACTGAACTGGACAAGATTGAACTGAAACTGAACATACCGAAATTTATTATTCTGAAACTTAAAATACCAAAAATTAATTGAATAGTAATTATTTATATCAATAATAACAATATTACCTTATAACTTTATAATAGGGAAATTGTAAAAAATGTAGGGTTTGTGAAACTTATTTACTAAAATACCCTCCAACTGATTTTTTGCATTGTATAACCTCTTTTAGTTTTCAATTTTCTCTCTATACGTTCTATATGTACACTATTTTATCAAGTTTTAGTTGCTTTCTCTTTTTTGTATCACGCTTTTCTCTCCAGCAAATCCTCTTTCCCTTCTTTCATTTTCTATTTGTTTTTCTTTAGATCTAAGTTTTTCCAAGTCTCCTCTCTCTTCAATTCTTAGATTTTCTGCATAATTCCAGTGTTATATCACTTTATCAAATCTTTTTTTTTCGATTTAGAATTCCATTTTTTAGTTTAGCTCTCTATTTTTGTGCATCTGGTATTGATTTTCCTTCTTTTTGTCTCTCTATATCATGGATCTATTTCCTATTTTGTTGTATTACTTTGGAACTTGGATTGACATTCTTAAATTCATTAATTACAAAGTTGCTAGAGTTTCAATTTCGAATTCTTATCATTTTGATGATTTTTAAAAACTTCTGTTTGAAAGCTTGAGGATAGATGATCGAGTTAAAGATCTGAAAATTGAATTTTAAGTTTCCACTTTAGATCGTGCTATGGAGATCAACGGTGATTTTTTTATGTTCTTAGTTTCATGTAAAGCAAGGACTATTAATTTGACTGATTATCCTTTGTTTATTAGTAAATTTCCTGTTGTTCCTGCTATTGCTAAAGGTAATCTATGCATTTTTATATTTTTCTACATTTCGTTTGTTACTTTAACATTGTAATCAAGTCGAATCTGGTAGGTAACTGGTATCTAACTGGTATTAGGTTATTTTTTGGTCGAATCTTGTTTCCAACTGGCATTATTTTTTCTAATTTTTTGCATCTTGTTAAAATTTGGTAGGTGGCCTATTTTTTAACTGGTATTAGCTTTTTTGTAGTGTTTATGCATCTAGTGAGAATGTAGTAGATAACTAGTATCTAACAGGTATTATATTTGTAGTTTTATGCATTTAGTTAGAATCTGGTAGGTAACTAGTATCTAACTAGTATTAATTTTTTATTTGTATGTATATTGTTAGAATATGGTATGTAACTAGTATCTAACTGGTATTTTAAGTTTGTAGTTGTTTGTAACTTGTTAGAATCTGGTATTTAACTGGTAGGTAACTAGTATCTAACTGGTATTAGGTTATTTTTTGGTAGAATCTGGTTTTTAACTGGCATTATTTTTTCTAATTTTTTGCATCTTGTTAAAATTTGGTAGGTAGCCTGTTTTTTAACTGTTATTAGCTTTTTTGTAGTGTTCATGCATCTAGTGAGAATGTAGTATATAACTAGTATCTAACTAGTATTAGATTTGTAGTGTTATGCATTTAGTTAGAATCTGGTAGGTAACTAGTATCTAACTAGTATTGATTTTTTATTTGTATACATATAGTTAGAATCTGGTATGTAACTAGTGTCTAACTGGTTTTTAAGTTTGTAGTTGTTTGTAACTTGTTAAAATCTGGTATTTAACTGGTAGGTAACTAGTATCTAACTGGTATTAGGTTGGTTTTTGGTAGAATCTAGTTTCCAACTGGCATTATTTTTTCTAATTTTTTGCATCTTGTTAGAATTTGGTAGGTAGCCTATTTTTTAACTAGTACTAGCTTTTTGTAGTTTTTATTCATCTAGTGAGAATGTGGTAGATAACTAGTATCTAAGTGGTATTAGATTTGAAGTTTTATGCATTTAGTTAGAATCTGGTAGGTATCTAGTAACTAACTGGTATTAATTTTTTATTTGTATGAATGTAGTTAGAATCTGGTAGGTAACTAGTATCTAACTGGTTTTTAAGTTTGTAGTTGTTTGTAACTTGTTAGAATCTTGTATTAAACTGGTAGGTAACTGGTTTCTAACTGGTATTAGGTTGTATTTTTGTTAATTTTTGGTAGAATCTGGTTTCTAACTGGCATTATTTTTTCTAATTTTTGTAGTTTTTTAACTGCTCATATTTTGCTCTTTTTTTAGAACCTGATGTAGAACCAGAATATGAGTTTTCTATGGTTGAAGTTGATATATCTGACAATGGGATGGATGTTGATGTTTGTCCTTTAAATTCAAATTGTTTACCTGATTCGTGTGACGAACATCAACTCTATATTAAGAATATTGCAAACATTGCAATGGCTAGGATGAACTGCTTGGTTGAGCAAGATTCCATTGAAGATGATGTTGAGGATGTAGAGATTTCTGAATCTATGATTGATATTGTGAAGGTTAAACAAGTATTTAAGGATAAATCATTCTTGAAAGATGCGGTGAGTTTTTATGCTATAAAGAATAACTTTCAATTCAAAGTTCATAAATCATGTGAGAAGCAGTATTACCTCAACTGCATTGATCCAAACTGCTCTTGGTTTTTTAGATCGTCAAAGCGAATGCAATGGAGCTTTTGTTGTTAGGAGGTATTGTGGGGATCACTATTGCAAGAGGCAGGCAACAAGAACTATAATTGCCAAATATATTAAGAACAAATATTTGAGTGATAAGATTGTTTACAATCTTGCAGATATTATTAGTGATGTAAGGGAAAGATTGGGTGTAGACATAAACTATCAGAAAGCATGGCGTATAAGGGAAGAAGCACTTAAGTTGATTAGAGGCACTCCACATGAATCTTATAGCACTTTGCCTAGTATGATGTATATGATTACAAAAACTAACCCTGGTTCTGTTCTTAACATTGTGATGGATAAAGATAGGTTCAAGTACTTTTTCGTAGCATTAAATGCATGTATTCAAGGATGGAAGCATTGCAGGCTAGTTTTCGTTGCGGAATCGACATTTTTGAAGACATGTTACAATGGCACACTCTTATGTACTTGTGCATATGATGCGGCAGGTAATAAATTTCTTTTTCTTTTTTCCCTTTTTTTCTTATGTTTGTTGTTAGTTCTTTTTTAATTAGTTTAAATTTTTTAAAATATGTCATACATTCAAGGTTTTCCAAAAGTTTTATGTATATTCATGTGTGCCTTTTTCTCTTGTTTATTTGGATATTTCATATATACCAGTTTTCTACCAGATAGATACTAGATTTTGTTTTTTAAATAGCTCATACTATTTACCTACCATTCAGCTACTAGTTAGCTTTTTTAATAATTTTTTATGTTTTAATTTTCTATTGAAACTTTTTTTGCAAAGATGATTTTCCCTCTTGCTTTTGCCATTGTTGATGGAGAGAATGATGAATCATTGGAGTGGTTTTTCCATCAGTTTAGGTCTACATTTAGCAAGAGACCTGATATGGTCATTATTTCATATCGCCATCCAAGTATTGAAAAGGGTTTCAATAAAGTATTACTTGGTGTAATGCATGGCATCTGCACATATCACTTGTTACAAAACCTAAAACTTAAATACAAAAGCAACATATCCGAGATGGCTAAGATTTTTAAACGTGTAGCCTATTCATACAAAGTTAGTAATTTTGAAAGGAATATGGCTCTTTTGGCTTATATAAACAAAGGGATTCCAACTTATTTTATCAAGGCTGTTGTTACGAAATGGAGCCTAGAACACTCAACTCGTAACAGGTATAGTGCAATGACATCAAACAACGTGGAGTCACTAAATTCTATGACGAGTGCAGTGAAGAGCCTCCTAATTTCTTCACTTGTTGCTTTCTTGTGAAATATGGTGCGGAAGCTTTTTAAAACTAACAGGGACATTGCGTAAAAAACAACAATGGCAAAAAGCGGTATCATAAACGGATTCTGAAAATGTATGATTTAGCTGCAAAAATGGAGGAATTTTTTCTTCTTATATTTTTTAATATTATCTTTTTTTTTCTTTTTATAAGTTTTTTTTGTGGTGACTGATTTTATTTTTTAACTTTTTTTTGTGTTTCTTAAGGTTCAACCATCTTACTGATCATCTGGTTTTTGTTAAGAGGAATGGTTTTAACTACATTGTTGACATGCAACAACGTATGTATACATGTAATAGGTTTCAGGTTGATGAGATCCCTTGTGCTCATGCGCTTGCTATCATATGAAAGAATCGTTTAGATTCAATTGATTATTGTTCTATTTAATTCACGAAAGAAAATATGGTTACAACGTATGCGGAAACTGTATATCATATGCCTTCGACAGATGATAGGGACATTCCTCAAGATTTTTCAGATGTAGTAATTCTTCCTCCAGTCTTCGTTGCTTGGGTTAGGAGGCCAAGGAAACAACAAATTAGGGTTGCTTGGGAGACTAGGAGGCAGTTTAGTGTTCATTGTAGTTCTTATCGTGCTAGTGGCCATAATAGGAGAACATGTCCAAGGGTAAAGTAATGTTTTTGTTTTTTGTGTTTTTGTTTTTGTTATGAACATATAATTTGTGATTCTAGTTTAACCATTTTTTTCTTGGATCTTTTTTTTTTTGTTATTTTTTTTTCATTTTGTTGATTTTTTTATATAGTTATGGTTGTTTGATTTCTTCATACTAGTTACCTTTCTAAATTCGATTTGCAACTTCATACCAGTTATATACTAGTTACATACCTCCTTTTTAAATCCGGTTTACAACGTAATACCAGTTATATACCAGTTTCCTACAATTGGATTAGTTTTCATACAAGTTATGGTTAGTTTTCATACAAGTTATCGTTGTTTGATTTCTTCATACCAGTTACCTACTAGTTTCTTTTTCAGCACAAATGATTTTTTTTTCATACAAGTTATGTAGTTTCATCCCAACACTTCTTTTCCTAAGTTTTCACCTTTATACCATTTAGATACCAATTACATACCACATTCTAAATTCAGATTGTAATTTCATACTAGTTAGATACTAGTTACATACCACATTTTATGAATTCGGTTCGCAACTTCATACTAGTTTCCTTCAATTAGTTATTTTTCATACAAGTTATGGTCAGTTTCCATACAAGTTATGGTTTTTTGATTTCTTCATACCAGTTAACTACTAATTTCTTTATATGTTTAGTTCCTAACAGTTGCTATTCTATTTCTTCATAGTAGTTAGATACTAGATTCTTCAGATTTTATTTTATTAGCACAAAAGATTATAATTTTCCAATTCCTTTTTTTATAGTCATTCACTAAAAAAATTCTACAAACAGAATAGCACATTCCTTCCAGTTACCTACCATTTACTTCATATAGTTTTTTCCATACCAGTTACCTACTAGTTCCTTCTCCCTACCAGTTACATACAAGTTTTTTCATACACTTATTCAAATAGGCAATCAAATCTCAATTTTTACATGAATTAAAACATAATCAATTTTCATAATTGTAGACTAAAATAGCTCAAAATAACTTCATCATCCAAAACTAAACAATTTGTTCTTGTAAAATTTCTCAAAAATTTGAATATGAAACATATTTCCATCTTTTTCCTTCCATTTTGATCTTCTTTTTGTTTGCTTTTTCAGTCACTCTCGATGTTGAGATCTCTCTTTCTAGCACCATAATTGTACAAGGTGAGAGCCAACCTTAGTCTGTGGAGATTGATGTTAAGATCCTCTGGTATTGGTTTCTCCTCAATTAAATACTCCATGAAGCTTAGAACATAGATCACACAATACTTGTAATTTTGTTATGTTTGCCAATAAGTTTTTTTGGTGTTTGAAAAAGTTGTTTTTCAAATGAATTAAGTTGTGTTTTAAGACATACCCTAGAAATTGTAATGGCAAGCCCTCGACCACTATAATTTCGAGTGGGTCTAGTGGATTCTCTCTCATGTAGGCTTCACATTCCTTTATGCCTTCCTTTACATTCAGTATGCCAAATTTTTACAAGTAATAGGGTATTAATGTAACGTGTCGTTCATTGAGTTAATGTAGGCTTGTTTTCTTTCATTCTTCAGCAACCTCCTACCCATGGAGTCATATATATAGAGCTTTTGAGATGGTATCTCGAATCTCCCAAGATTCCAATGGTTGTTTACTGCCATTATTGGTATGAAAATATTGTCGACTTTGCACCATTCTTTTCCAAACTTTAATCTCTTTCCTTTCATCGATTTTGTAATGAGATCAGATTCACTGATCTTGCAACTCAATGTCTGATTGATGGGTAGCTTATCCATCATTTCCTGTAGTCATCTTGCCATTGAATCAAAAGTAATATCCACGATTGTGAAGCTGTAGTCAATCCTTTAGCAGTTCATAGCTTTTTTCCTCAGGTAGTATAATACCAGATCAATGTGCTGTGTTAAAAGTGAAACTTTTTTCAATTAACATTTTGTTATAAAAAATTACATTCATTCAATTTTTATCGAAAAATTATGAATCTTCATACCATTTACCTACTCGTTTCCTACTTCTTTTGTTCTAACAATTATTTGTAACAGTTTAGTAATATAATGATTACTTGTAAATGAAGATAAATCTTACCTCATTGTTGATGTTAGCTCCTTCTTTGTACAGCATTGTGAAGAATGATTCACTTCTCACGATTGTGAAATTGTAATCTAGTTCAAGAATTGAGTCTTCGGTGTACCACAGATTTTTCCTATTTTTCATAGTGTTTTAAATAAATGATTTGGTTATGTTTTAATTTTTGTTGAAAATAATTGTATAAATAAACTGCATGTGTATGTATTTTTTACCTTGGGCCCCTCTTATATATCTTCTTGTTTATGATTTTCAAAAAATTCTCAACTGTTTCTTCATCTTCGATTTCTTCACCTATTGGAGAATAATCATCCAGAGCATATGTCCCTTCCGAGCTTGGTGCTTTTCTTTTCCTTGGCCTGAAGAGTGGTCTTTCTTCTGCTGAATCACTTGATGATAAATTAATCATGCGTTGTCCTTCTTGTTCTTCTTCTTCACTTTTTTCCTATCATTGCAATATAAACAATCATCTGAAATCAGTGTTTGTTCTCCCTACTAGTTCCCTAACAGTTAGATACCAGTTTCCTTTTGTTTTATTTGATCTTTGGCAGATTCATACTACATTATTTTTAATAAAGTTTTGTTTTTCCTACAAGTTAGCTACCAAATACCTTTTAATGAATTTTTTATTCATAGGTAATTAATTCCATTTTTTAACAAATGCATTTTGTTTTCCTACTAGTTTCCTCGCAAATTCCTATGTTTGGTATTTTTTACATAAGCCTCATGCTGTATACAATAAAGTTTTGTTCTATGGATTTTTTTAGTTGTTTTATTTACCTTATCTTTTGCATCGTGCATTTCGATGTCAGCCTTTGCCATTGCCACATCTTCCTTGACCTCCTCTTCTTCCTCTTGTTCAATTTCTTCCTCTTCAACCTCATCAGTTATCTTTTCAATCCCCGGTGTTTTATCATTTATCTCCTCTGTTTTAATTGAGACAGTTTTGCTCAATTATTCATTATCTTCCGATCTTCCACTTCTTTCATCGGTGTCCATTCTCTCCTCTGTCGTTTCATCATTTTCTCCCCCTCCACCTTCTCATTCACTTGATTTCTCTACTTCATCTTGTTTATGGTCAATTAATGAATCAATTCAATTTTTTTTGTTCATTATTTTTCCTCATACCAGTTAAATACTAGTTTTTCCCTGTTGTTGTCTATTCATACTAGTTTCTCATGAGTTTATTCAAAACACTTATTTTAATATACAAAACAAACATATGTGTATATGCTTTGGTTTTTAACATAATTTCTTATCTCTTCTATCTTTTTGGTTGATTCATCTCTACCTTGATCTCCATCATAATCTAGATCAACATTTGTTCTATTCAAACTCTCCTCTCCACCATCTTGTGCATTCATCAAGTTGTTGTCCCTGATAATTTGTTTGATCTCCATAATTTCCTTTATCAAGTTCTCCAGCATCTTATCTACTTTCTCGAACTCCTCCTAAATGGTGGCTTTTAAGCCTCTTAACTCATTCATTAGCTTGGCATTGGTGGTCCCTAATTTGCATTCCCACCCTCCAAATATCTCCTCAAATTCTCGGGGTTCTACAAAAGGTAAGTAGTTATGTAGATGTAGTTTCTTCCTACGTTTCCTCAATTTTCCTCAGCTTGAGCTCCAGTTAAATGAATGCATAAAATGTGTAAGAGTTTATTACTTCATTTTTGCAGCAACTAATCTTCATACTAGTTATATATACCATTTTTTTATATTCATACCAATTGGATACCAGTTATATACCACTTTATGAATTTAGTTTTTCTCTTCATACCAGTTTTATACCAGTTTCACACAATTCATAGATACATACTACCAGTTAAATACTAGATTCCTCTATACACATTTATAGCTAAACCATATTTTTTAATAGTTTCTTTTTACTAGTTTCCTTATGTAGCTTAATCCAAACTATATTTTTTTACAACAATTTTTTAGATTTTTTAAATTCATTCCATTTACATACCAGTTACCTACACCAGTTTAATAATAGCTAGTTTATCTAAGGCATTTTTTTTGTTAACACATTTTGTTTAATACCAGATACCTACTAGTTTCATAAATTCAAGTACAAAGTGTGGATTTTTGTAGTTTTCAATTGTGTAGGATACTTACATTTATTGCACTCTTGTTGAAGATGTTGACATTCAACCTCCCAATCTTGCAATCTTCATCTTTTGGCTGCCAATGGAAGAACCTTATCTTGAAATGTTCCATGTCAGCCTCCAACCTTCTCGTGCACAAAAAGTCTTCGCAGGCCCCACACACTTTGTAAAACCATACTTGGTATACTAGGGGGCATCCTTGGAGTATGTAATTTGATGGCCTATTGTTTCTCCGTCCATTTTTCTTAAGTCCTTCAATTGTTTCATCAAAGGATAATTTTCCCCATGCTGCTTTTGTGCATGTTCTGTCATGGAAAAAATTGAAATATTGCTGGGGTATCTGCTGATTCATATCCCTTCCCAGTATGTAATAGGATATGAAGTACACCATCACCAGCTTGAAGAAATCATCATCGTTGTCTATTTCCGTCATTTCAAGCAGGTTGTGTAGTTCTATCCCTCTGATGAATGCTGACTTTGAAGGGAAATATTTACCTAGGAACTCTAGTGATTCTTTTATTTTCTCCATTATGAAGTTGTCTTCAGTTGGTTTGAGTCCAGAAATGAGGCAAAAGTACTGTGCGGTGAATATGAGATGCTTGTTGTCAAGCAGTATGCAATGCACTCCTTGTGAGGTTGCTTGACCTCTCTCAGTATTAGGTTATGTAGTAAAGTCCTCTACACTCTCATTTCTAGAATTTTGAAGAACTCACCAAATATTGATTCTCTCAGTCTTTCCCATACATTTGGTGTCAAATTTCTTCTAATAACTTCAATCACTTTGTTGCTTGAAGGCACCTGAACTCCTTTCCCCCAATTGCAATCTTCTGGATAGATCGGTTCGTAGTTCTTCCATGTTCAATGAACTGAGGTCTCACCTTGTTCCATCTGCATCATTTGTAAATGGAAATTTAACAAAATGACAAGAAACATACTAGATATCTACTAGATTTTTCAATCGAACAGTGTGTTAAAATAATAATTAATTTTAAACATTTTTTTATTTTATTTTTTACCTTTTTGGTTTGTCTCGATGATCTTGTCACCTTTTTCTCTACTGCATTTGCAGGTGTCTTTCCTCTTCTCTAATTTTTTGGAGCCATTTTCATCTTCTGAATGTATTTTTGAAAATGATTAGAAAGATTTTTTCAGTAGCGATTTTCTATTTTTTTAGGGTTTTCGAATTTTGCTTACCTTCTCTTTTTGTGGTTGGAGTTTTTTCTCTATTCTTCTTCTTTTGTGTATTGAAGCTTCTGCTTGACAACGAGTTAAGTTTTATCTTGTTGAATCTCTGGTTTTTTTTGGATCTTGTCACCTTTTTCTCTACTGCATTTGCAGGTGTCTTTCCTCTTCTCTAATTTTTTGGAGTCATTTTTGTCTTTTGAATGTAGTTTTTGAAAATGATTAGAAAGATTTTTTCCGGTAGCGATTTTCTATTTTTTTAGGGTTTTCAAATTTTGCTTACCTTCTCTTTTTGTGGTTGGAGTTTTTTCTCTATTCTTCTTCTTTTGTGTATTGAAGCTTCTGCTTGACAACGAGTCAAGTTTTATCTTGTTGAATCTCCAATTTTTTTTTGGAAATTTATTTTGATTTTGTTTGCTTTATTTTTTCAAGGAAATAGCCTTTTGTATCTTAATGCTATTTTGCTCTGGAAATTTTTTTGTTTGCTGAAGAATGGTAAGCTGAACGTTTTTCAATTTACCCTTTTCATCACTTTTTTGAAATTGAACAGTTTATGTTCAGTTTTGTAACTTCCCGCTTTTTAGTAGGGGCATAGATATGCCATTTTTTGATTTTTTTTATTTTTAAATTGTTTTTCTGATGTGATCAAATCTATTTAAATCTTTTTTTTTTCATAAAATATTTATTTTTTAAATGTTTTTTTTTCATAAAATGTCTTTTGTTAACCAATTTTACCATATTTCTAACATTTTTAGATATCACATGGTATTTTACATTTTTGTGTTATATAATCCATGTTAGATACCAATTAGATATTAGTCTTTATTCATTATATCACAATTTTTTTCCAATTTTATATATGTATGTAGTAGTAAATTTTCATATCAGTTAGATACTCGTTATATACCAGTTTCTCCTTTTTTTAGCAGGTTAAGTTACTGGTAAACTTATTTTTTCTACATTTCTACAAGTTGGGTACCA
>CATIWQ010103180.1:0-33186 GCA_949673415.1 Euphorbia schlechtendalii | reverse complement strand
ATCAAGAATACTTTGTACACTAGACAACTTTAACAAACAAGGTTCTAGACACCTAAATATTCAATAATTTATCGTGGAACAACACATGCAATAACTTTTCTAAGTCTAGGGTAAACAAATTATGACACTTATAAGAACCTGGATAACATTAGTACTATTCTTAGTACGGGTCGCTCTCACATAGTCATATTTAGCAAGTTACCACTCCAAAAATGTTAGCTCACTAAATAGTGTTATAATTGCAAATCCAGTGACTATACACAATCTTGTTAACCTCGAAATCACTCTTAAAGTTAACTCGAAATCATATAACTCGATTAATATAAATGATGCAAAATGAAATACTCGTTACGACACATAGATATATCATAAACTTCGAAATAGAAAGTATAAGCAAGAAATAAAGTAAAGTTGTAAGGTATGCAAGTGAATGCTAAAGTTGATCAAACTGTATCCATTCTTTAATGGGAGTCGTCAATTCTCGCAATTCCTGCGTCTACTTTGAATCCGGTCTCGACTCATACTCCGCTAGGATGCTATTCTTTGTGAATATCAAATAAATGAATGTTGAAGAACAAAATCTTTTATTGATAAGTGCTTTGCAATTACACTCATACAATAAAGCTTGAATTTGTGGAGAAATCTAGTGATCAAAATAAGTATAAAATCACTTATACATTTTTCTTGCTATAACTTTAAACGTAGCTAAATTTATACAATTTTTACTCTCTCTATCTATGCACTTTTCCACAAAACACCACCCATGAAATTGGTGTGATTTAAACCCTATTTATAGAGTGCGAAGGGTTGCGTCTATCCAAACGAAGAGTCGTGTCCATTGGTGAAGGATTACATCACTTCATTGTGATTGGATGCAAAGTCTTATCCTTATCTACAATGGATAGGCACCTTTTGATGAATGGTTGACTTCCAAAAGGTGTCTTTTCATCTGGTAGTTGATGGCGGTTGATCATTTTTATTCGGCGGTTGGTAGTTGAAAAGATATAATCAATAATCGTCACATGTCGCGATCGCAAATTCCATGTCGCGATCGTGAACATTGGTTAACAGTTTTTTGTTTATGAAGAGTTACAAGTCACGACTGCGAATAGGTGTCACGATCGTGAATTATGCTTTCCTTCATGATTCTTCTTTGCAATTTTACCGATCTCTGACTGATCCTAAGCCAAATCCTTATGTTCCACGAATCTTTTTGCACCTTTTTCACTCTTTTTACATATAATTCCACTTTTGATAATTTCACTCCCAAGATTCACCTAGTTTCTGCATTTGCTTAAAAAACAACTACATACCATGTGAAATCTTTTATATGAAGTATAAAATGACTTAAAACCATATCGTTTTATATTTAGAAATATCATGATAATAAGTGTAATTATAGACTTATCACACACAATAACAATTCAGCGGATAGTGAGGATAGTGCAAATAAACATACACACACACAAATACACACAATATTACAGGCCCACAAGCTAGGCTTGATGGCTGTCAAATGTGATTGTTTCAAATAACAAAAAAGTACAAAAAATAAGAAAAATTGAGAAAGAAGGGGGGAGCAGCAGGTAGCAGCACCTCAGGACTAGACCTCTTCCTCTTTGGTGGCCATAGAAGAGACGTTGGAGTAGGATGGGGGAGGCCCAAATCTATGCTCATCATCCTCTTAGAGGTCGAGGGATTCATTAGGAGGAGCAAGCTGAGTGAGATCATCTATGTTAGCTCTAGGGAATTTTTCACGCACCATGTGAAGGTAGGTGGTGCGAGAGCTAAGGTGATACTCCAGCTAATCCTTGCGGGTTTGCTTAACCTTCAGCTTATACTTGGCTTTGTGGTGCTTAAATTTCTACTAAAGATCACGCAACGCGATGATCTTCCCCTCACTATCCATCTTCCAATAATTTAGCCCTTTCTCTACCCTCTCCAGCGCCAACTCCGCCTCGGCCTTCTCCTCCCCTACCCTCGCTACCTCATCCTTGGTTTCATCAATTACGGCCTTTAGCCTCCTCTCCTCAGCCTTGGTAGCAGATTTAATTTTGGTTACTTCCATGTCATGCTTCTCCTCCAGGCCGGGCATTGTAGCCAACAGTCCCTTCCGTTTGGCCTCTGAGAACTCGAGGTCTTTGCGGGTTTGGGTGAGTTCCGCCGCCTGCTTTTTACTAGCCTCCCCCATTTTTTGGGTTGCCTCCTCCACCTCAGTGAGTGTATCCCACTCCTACCGGACCTCTTTTAGTCTCTTTGCGCTCCAACTCTAACTGCGCCACGATCAAGGCTTTGGCCATTCGATGCGCGGTAGAAAAGGCCTACAATGACCAACAATAGACAGATTAACAAAGGAAGCAAATAAAAAGAGGAGAAAATAGAAATCAAAGATAGAAGACAAGTTGCACTTACAAGCAGCGCTTGCCTCTCAGTATAGGCCCCCATCTCAGCGGGGCCCATCTTGTTGAAATAAGCATCCTCATGGGGCAGCTCTGTAAAGCGCCCCAACTCACCAACTACCTCTGGTTTCCCAGAGGTACATCATCCCCATGGACTTTGAGCCACAGCTGCAGCAGAAGCAAACAAGTATTAAAAGGGGGATCACCAACTATAACACAAGTGAGCAACAAAAGGCAAAACATGATAATAAATAGCCAATGGCGGGTCAAAGCGGACCCATTAAAGACATTCCTCCTCAAAGATAAGAGCCTTCCCTCCTTTAAAGGACTCCCCTCCAACCTCAGTAGTGCTTTGGGGTGCTTCTGCCCCTCTTTCTTATCTCTACACCCCTGGTGGAGGCTGAAGGGGGCCTCGCCTTCGGCAATAGCCCCCTAGGGCTGGACATTGGCACCAAAGCCCTCTGAGGAGTGGTTTCAATAATTATCACATCCTCCTAAGCCCCACGAGCTGCCTCTTGGGTAGAGAGGGGATCTATGATCCCCTCATCTAGTAGTTGCTAAGCCCATCCACCGGTAGTGGCACCCTCCTCCTTTGGCCTCACTTCTAAAACCACCTCCACGGGCGCAGCCGTTCTAGCTTGGGCAGCCTCGGAACCTCTTCCCCCCCTTGGGGATCGCCTCCCCCGACTCCTAGACTCGCGCCGCTACCACTATAGGAACAATTTTAGGCTTCCACTTAGTACGAGTCATTCCTACAAATAAAAGAAAAGAAAGAGATCAGTTTCGCGAAGCCTCACATTCCTCGGTAGATAAATCAGTATATACGATGGCCCCTTGATCCATCCAGTAGAAGAGGCCATCGGGCTGACCTAGTAGATATTCAGCCACACACCAATGAATGCCTAGGTGAATTCAGCACATAATCTCTGCCTCCCGGCGCTGCGAAGTGCTCAAGTCTATTGCACGGTGCTAGGTGTAGGGATCCTCAAGGTTATGATTCCATTGAGTATGGAAAGGGAACTTTCCATCCCTTAATGGATTCCGCGCACCCTCCCCCACCACATCGGGTATCCAAAACCACTTGTCCTTGAGAATCTTGACATGGGATTGCCTTTCACACGAGCTTCAACGTGGTCTCTCACGTGCTCCCCCAAAAGATAAAGGCCCCTTGATGCTTAATGCACGACCTGAAGAAGAGCCGAAACACAGGCCCAGAGAGGGCGAAACCAAGATCTTGGCACATCATCGCCAACACGACAAGGATAATCTACACGTTAGGGTGCAGTTGGTCGGGGTACAGGGTGAATTCACGCAGCACGTTGACCATGCCAGCATCCATGGGAAGAGGAAGCCCCACCACACCTATTTGGATAATACAGGCATCGATTCTCTCTTGGGAGGGTTCCACATCACCTCCCCCTTCTTTGGGGCTTGCCCATTTACATTGCGAGCATCCCCGAGCATGAGCTCATAAATCTTGTTCACCTCTTTCTTCCTGATGGTGGAAGGAGTCTGGCAATCAGCCCCTTCACAGGAAATGGAGTAAAAGTCTCTCCCACCACAACTTGGCGATGCGGGACGGATCCAGACCCACCTCCCACCATCTCTCCAATAGTGGCAGAAGCCTCTCCACCCACAAAGGGAGGCATGTTACGAATAGAAGAGGGAGGGTGAGATTTAGGCGACTCCGGGGGGAAATGATCGCTATGCTCTTCAGCTCCCTGTCGGCGGTTGGCGCGGTGGATCAAGGCACAAGAATCCGACGATTTGGTGGACATTTTTCTCAAAGAGAGTTAACACAGTAAGACGGAAAGGACACAAGACGTAAGCGGGGCAAGAGGGAAAAGAGAAGGCAAAAAAACAGAACTCACCAAGGAATAGGAGAGGAGAAGATTGTAGAAATTCACCAAAAAGAATGGAAGCAAAGAATGCAAAGAGAGATTGAGAATCAAAGGAGATGAAAAAATTCACTTAGGTCCAAATGAACCTATTTAAACACTAAATAGCGCAAATCACGAAGCTTGGTCATGATGACTGATGAAATAAAATGGTGGATACGAAAGGTCATGTCCTATCCAACAGACGTAGCTTACTGAAGTAACGCCACACATGGTAGGGCATGCTCGTTGGGCCTTTTTCTTACGGCCCTAAAGAGCCTTTATTGGACTCGTCGAGGGGGATTCCTGATGCCAAGGCCCACTAAGGCCCAAATAGCACACCTTGGCCTAGTAAGAAAAGCCTCCTTAATAAACGACGTTCAGCACTCGAACGCGTCCTTTATCAAAAACATACTGATCACACTGAAGCGCATTTGAGTTTAACATCCCTCAATGCCCGTGGGTCAACTTAGGCTGAATTACTTCTTCAGCAATACCCTCCGCGTCTGCACTGAAATACCTTCAGCGTGACCCTTGCCGATTCAGTCCACTCCTTCTCTCTCCACTGATGCATTAAATGCAAACCTCACAGGCGGAGGGAAGCATTTAATGCTCTAATGGTGAAAAAGACCCCTAAACAGCTTACCACTTGCGCACAGCTCATAGGCGGGGCCCCGCCTGTCATCATTGCAAAGCTTACTATAAATAGCAAGTCAATTTCTCATTTTCAAGGTAACTGCTATTTTGAGAATTCACCTCTATCACCTCTCCCAATCTGCTAACTTTAGCATCGGATGGGCCGAAAACATTTCCGGCCGGAGACTTGTTTTGCAGGAATCCGAGGACGTCCAAGACTGAGGACTTCACCCAACGGATACCAAATAATAATATGGTAATTATAAGATGCAACTATAAACTACAAAATAATCAAAAGTGTGATGCTATACTTTTATTTTTTTAAATCAAAATAGTTAGGCTATATTTGCAAAAAGTCATTCACACAATCATCCACGTCCATTCTTTTTTATCGTATGGTGCTTAAAATAGCTCAATTCCAAACCCTTCTCTATTACGCACCTCTATGCTTCACCGATTTCTATGCAATGCCAAGTTACACAATTTCTTTCTGACTTTCTTGCCTTCCTAAATCCTATATACTTTCATGATGCATTTTAATTGGTAAAATGATGAATTAGATCAGCTCTCAATGGAAACAATGCCCAATCTTAATAAAAAAAATATGAAGGAAATGATAATCGCTCGCGTTTCAGCCTTCAATTTGATTGGGTACTTATCCAATTCCACTTACAACCTTGCTAACTTAATTTTAGTTATCGAAACCTTATTTATTGGTTTGATTTTCTTGTTATGTTAATTACTGCCCGGAATCTCTTAGGACCGCTGATAGTAATTACAAATTTACCTAAATGTTCATTTCTTCTTCTTTTCTTGGTTTCTTTCAAAATTTCCAGCAAAAATATTAAAAAAAATGACAAGATTGATCATCAATGGAAAAAAATTGTAGAAAATTGTATCTAAATCTCAACAACAATTTTCAAGTTTTGAAAAAAATGGAATTGGCATGGGCGTGAAACCCCTGTGCCAATGGCCTGGATGTTTTGTCATAACGTCTGATATGCATTCTTGCGAAATGGCAATCCCATGGCCTAGGTGTTGTGGAAAAATGACCAGCCATTGGCGCAGGCGTTTTCACAAAAAGCTTAGCCAAAGGCTTAGGCGTTAGTGAAGGGAAAGTTCATTTTTGTGCGGGCTTCTCTAAGAAATGTAGGGCGGCATTTAACACTACTATGAGCACTGGATTTTACTCCCGACTCGTGAGTTCAATGATGCAGTTGTTATATTTTTCCCTTGTTAGCTTTTATACATTTTACAAGGTCTTGAAATCGTCTGGAAATCATCGACCTTGTTTATTTGGGCCTCTTCCTCCTTAAAATGCCCAAGTTAAAAAGAAAAGCCCAATCTGGCCATGCAATGTCATTAACGATATTGCCTAATATCGTTAACAACATTACAGCGGCAGCAAAACCAAAAGTGCACCTTTTGCACTTTTCAGCTAAAAAGTAGATTTTTGCCCACATGTTCGGATTTTTTTTGCAAAATACAAATGCTACACCTGACCTAGGCCTTGTCCATCCAACATTTGCATTTGGATTGAGGAAAAGTTGAATAAAAAAAGCAAAAAGAAAGGTGGCCTATGATCCTAAGTTGATTTTGGATAAAAGGGGGCTCCCTCTTTAAAATGAGAGCTGAGTTTCAGAAGGAGAGGAGCTCACAGTTAGTGAAAAAAACACAGAAGAAAGTGAGCTTAAGAGAGAAGAATTGTTCTTTGAATGTTCCTCGGGTTTTTAAGTGTTTTAAAGGCTTTTTAAGTATCTTGATAACTAAATAACCATCTTTTAACTTGTTTTAACTTGTATTTCTGGAACTTGAGAGTGTAAGTTCGTCGATTGGGCATGAACTTGGGCTATCTTGGGTCATTTAGGCAAGTTTGAGGTTTAGTTCATTTGTTTTAGAAAGTGAGAGCTTAAGCAAACTTGAGGTTTAGAGTTCTTTTAAGACATTTTCCACTGAGTTCTAACTCAACAGAACTTGGTTTAAGTGTCTACAACAAGCATTTTCACTTATTTAGAAGTTTTTAATCTTTAAGTCTGTTTTCGGTCATTTTCTGAATTTTTGAGTTTTCGGAAGTCTAAACTCAAGAGAAGAAGGAGTTCTACTTCCTTGCTTCATCTTGTTAAGACTCACATTCAGGTTGTTTTGCTTCCCTTCAAACAAAAAACCATTTACCCTTTTTTCGATAAAATCACGAACTGAACCAAAGAAACGAGGACTTTACTGGGATTTTCGTGGACCGGGCGAAGTGGATTCACGGCAATGGGGTAAGCCTCTGAGTTCCTAGAGTCGTGTCTCACTTGTTTTTATCATACGTTTATGCATGTTAGTTGAAAAATGTAAAAATTGTAAAGAACAGAAAATTGCAAGTATTCTGCCTCTGCAATGTCGTTAACGACATTGCGATGCCGTTAACGGCATCACAATACCGTTAACGACATCAGTTTCCAGGTAGAATATAAGCAGAATGTTCGTAAAATTTGCAGATTTCGATTTATGTTCAAGAGGGTCAGTGGTGACCATTCAGGCCTTAAACCTGAGTTTCTAAGTAATATAATGCGTATGTGTGAAAATTTTACGAACCCAAGATTGTCCCGAAGAGAGTTTGGACGGTTGAAGTCGATTTCCCTTCACTGGGATATTATTTTATCGACTTTAATGGTTTCCTCTTCGGAACGATTTAATAATGCCGTTATTTATGTTCTCGGACCTATATTTATTTTGCATCGATATTATTAAGAAGTGTGCTAGGAAACCGCGACAAAGGGAATTGAAGTTCCCGGATAACCGACCCGACATATATTCACATGCCACATTTTCACTAATAAAAATAGTTAAACAACTTTTGTGTATAAAATGAAACTTTTTATGAAAAAGAAATTTCAAACTCCTCGATGTTTTAAATTAGACAGCTCGGGTCTCGCAAAAAATCAAGACGAACATATTTGCAACTACCTGTGATGTGCCATATTTGTGCTAACCTTTGTGGATGCAGGTAGTTTAGGATAGATGTATGTTAGGATTTAATTTCCTTCGGGTACGCTTTTCATTTCAAAATCAAATGTAACATTTGTTAGATATCAATGTATTTTAGGTGATTGTATCCCTTAGATTTCGATATATTTAGGCGATTTGTAAAACCCCGACACAATTATATAACCAATCCCCTATAGACTAGGCGCATTTAAATTTCCTATGTGTTTACTTTTCGCAATTTACTTACCGTATTATGCATGTGCAATAAACTATAACATAAATCGAAAATATATAGCTTATTTCGAATATTATAAACGTGGTTTCTATAAAGTATAATTTAACTCAAATGACGACGAAATAGGTTACTCATCTGAACTCGAATCTTTGTTCTATGGTACGGATTAGGCAAACGGATCTAAGCTGTACCAAATTTTCCCAGAAGAGCTTATCCGTGTGGCGACTCTTTAACATAGACTAGAGATTTAGGTCCTGAGTCTTTTAAGCTTGAAAATCACTTTTTAAGCGATTCATTTCCATTCTTTCCAACGTTTTTTTGAACCAACATCTAAAAACCTCTTTTCAAAAACCCACACCCCATCTGATGGGGCCGACGCCTCGCGGCGACCGCGTGGGTCGAACGTTGTTTGCTCACAACTACCCCCATGTAATTTTTTCTTGTATTTAAATATAAGCTTTACTTTTTTAATTTTGAAATAAAATCGACTGAACAAGATAAAATCTCAATCCAATCAAGCAGAGGCTATTCTACAGAGCCACACATGGGGTTTGTGAAATCCACAAAATTTCAAGAAACAATGTTATATTATCCATATATTTTATATGGATATCACAAAAATATACCAAAAGAACTATAAATGACTTGTGTATGCTTAAAATTAAAACTAAAGTGTATATTAATACTTTGACTTAAATATTTTTTTGGGTGTGTTTTCTAACTTTAATGTCTTTTGATATATTGAAATTGTCTCTTACCTATTTAATTTGTCAATCAATTTGATGCATGATGTATTAAATTTTAGTACAATTAGTGAAATGAAATAAAAGTTTGTTATTTGGAGCATGAACATGTTTCGTTAATGATACACTTATCAATCATCAACCAATGGTTACTTAAATTGTCACACTATAATTAAATAGATAAGAAACCAAATATTGACAAATTTAAATTGATTAAACACCAAAGGCAAAATGAATAGTTCAAACAACAAAAGACATTTAAGCTATAAAGTACAAAAAAAAATCATTAGTACTTGGACCCCATAGTAGAAATCGTATGGAATCGCCACTGCAGTTAAGCAAGAATGAACAACAACAGTTTTGAAATCATAAGGAAGACAACGAAGAATGGAGGCAAAGAACACCGCGAGGAAGAGCAAAAGAAGAAATAGCACTCCAAACAATGACATGAATGAGAGCGAAGACAAAGCAGAATGACGGCTATTAGATTAGATGAGGAATGAGAAATCGGTGAAGTAGAAAGGTGCGTAGTAGAAAAGGAGTTGGAATTGGGAAGTTCTAATAGCCACAATTAAAAAAGAATGGATGATGGATGATGGGATTGTGTGACTTGATATTATATAAATGAAAACTTGGCTAAAATAAAAGTCTTTCAACACCAGATGAAGTATATAATTCTACGAAACAATATCAATTTTTTATGTTAAAAATTCTTAAACTATTTTAAAACATTTAAAGTTTACTTATTTCCAAGAAGGAGAATAGATTTTTTTTTTTACCTTTCCCATAGAATTTGCATAAAGAAATAACATAAATTTTATATAAAGTTGGTTATATTGCATTTACTTTATTGTCTGTGGTGGTGATATGATTGACCAATGACAATGCTTTGACTATAGGAGTTTGTAACAGTATATCAAAATTCAAAATTTATTTTTTACATTATTCTTCCTCTTTCATCTCTCTTCCATATAATCTTTTATTATTTTTTTTTTCTCATTTTGAAATCCTCATTTTTCGATTATCAAATTTCATAACTGAAATTTTCTTAACTTTCTTTCTCTTTGTCTTATATATTCTTCATTCTTTCTTGTCAAATGAATTTATATAAAATGTTTCCCTTACATGTATCTCTTCCATTACACAAGTTTTCTTCTTCTTCCATTTGTAACTATTGAAATCTATGGTTTGCTCTCCGGCATTAGTTTCAGGGGTCCGTTCTTCTGTCTTCGCTCAAATCATCTTGTGTTTCTCAAAACCAGTTTCAATCGGTTCATGAAGTTATCGATATATTGCCGGTTAACATTGGTTTTTTTTTTGTGATTTTTCAACAAATTGGCATTTTCTATTAAACCAACCGGACCCATGGTCGGTTCACAGTAAACCCGATTGAACCGACCGGTCTAATTTTAATAACATTGGTTTTAAGATGCAGCTGCTTAGCTCAAAAGTCCAGGAGATTGATTTCTTGCTTCTTACTAGCTTAATTTTATTATTATTATAAATGAGGAGATTGATGGAACCCTAAGGGCCTGCTTGGGAGCAAGTTTTTCATGGAAGAGGCAATGGAGGTATTTGAAATTTCATGCTTGGGAAGAAATGAATTGTTAATTTAATGAAATTTTGATCAGATTTAGTTTCCTTCGGTCTCCCACCAAATCTACAATTTTTGTTCCATCCAATATGGTGGGACGATGACGGACCACATTTTATAGGGTAAATTTAAAAAACATGACATGCGGTTTGGTTGTTTTTCAAAATAATTCAAAAAGGGAGACTGTGATTTCGAAATTTTGCAAATAAAGGACAAAAAATGATCAATTTTTTGTAAAATATCATAAAAAAGGGTAATCTTGTTCATTTTAAATTGAAATTGTGCAAGCTAATTAATAAAATATAATACACCTCAATAATAAATTGGGTAAACTTAAAAAATACCTTGTGGTATCGGCCGTTTTCAAAAGGGGATTTGTGGTATTTCAGGTAGCTAAAGAGGGCTCACGGTTTCGAACCGTGAGCAAAACATGGAATTTTCGTTAATACCGTTAATTTTGCTAACGTGGCAATGGACATTTTTGAAAACTCAAACTTCGATCTTCCACTTTGCTGGAAAAACTTACTGCTTATACTCATCTCATTTCAAACTCTAAATCAAATTCACCTACGACGGTAATGACTCATCTTTTTCATCCAAACATAGGGGTGTGCATTCGGTTGAAACCGAACCAAATCGAACCGAATCGAATTAACCAAATACCAAATAAGAAAAAATATTATTAACCGAACCAAACTAAATAATAATAAAAACCGAATTAACCAAATCGAAATAAATTATTCGGTTGGTAAAAAACCAAACCAAACTGTGAAATTTTAAATTAAATAACAAAATTTCAAATTCTAACACTTAAAATACAAAATGCACATCCAATATAAGTATTACAATAGATTAAATGGCTTAGTAAGGACACATAAATGAATAAGAGTGCATTTTCGAGAAGATGATTAAGGGTGTGATATTAAAATAAAATTTCATTATGTGTTTATATATATTTCGTTTCGGTTATTACGGTTTTTTCTACACAAAAACCGAACCAAACCGAATAACCGAAATATTAACATTTTACAAACCGAACCAAATCGAATTTTTAAAATAACCAAACCAAATTAATATTTCGATTTGGTTCGGTTCGGTAATTCAGTTACCGAACCATTTGCACACCCCTATCCAAACATCCTAATATTGGTAAACTGCCCATTCCTTCCTTCGTCTCGTCTCCCTTAACAAAAACTGCATCTTTGCAAGTTTCTTCAATTTCACAACTTTGTTTATTGTTGAAAATCGCGGTAGATGAAAATGTGTAATCGCCGAATTTGATTAAGAGGGTGAAGGAGGAGATTCAGGCAGTAATACACAGCGATAAATTGCATTTGCATCACAAGAAAATCGAAATCAATATCTTCCTCGAGTTTGGCAGTCATGTCAGACGCGATGAATCCATGGGCGATTGCGTTGACCAGTAAAACACAATCCTTAAAAACGAACTTTCAAGCTTAAATATAAGGTTATAACTTAGTAAATTTCACATTGATGTTTCCTCTTCTCTCTCATACTCGTCGATTTACTCCCTCTCAATACCATACTCACCTTCACCCAATTTTTAGCTAGAGGAGTCAATTTCAGCAGCGGAATTTTGTTCACTTTTGTCAATGTAGAAGAAAAATCCGGCACCGATTGAGCCAAAATAGAGTAACCTTTCTTGAATTTATCAAATTAGGTTGAAACTTGACCAATTTCTTCAAAGGGTTTGCTTCAATTCGCAAATCCCTCTTGTATTATATACAAAGGCTTTCATTTCACTATTCTACTATTTTTTTAGAAGTTATGGCTGTCGGGAACTCTTCCACCTAGCCGCATTTTGTCTATTCTCTTCAGGTGAAAATTTTTTTCCACATTCGGTCCTAGCTTAGATTTGCAGATTATTTATTTTGGGCAAGGACATGAAGAATGAAGAAGATGAACTTTTTACGAAAATGCCCCTTGCCGTGTTAAGGAAAAATCCTTATTTTGCTAACAATGCGAAACCTAGAGCCCTCTTCTGTGACTCGAAATATTACAAGCCCCTTTTTGAAAGGCCGATATCACATGATACTTTGTTTAAGTTTACACTAATAAATTTTGAATTTTTATAAATTTAGAAAATCATAACAAAATAAAAAAATCCAAAAATTACTCAAATTTTGATGTATAATTCTTAAATAATATGGTTAAATGATAGAATTGTTGAATGGTTTGAAATTCACAATGTAACATTGTTTTTTTTTTAAAAAAATTGCTTCATTTGGGTTAATATTAAATGAAAAGAAAAATTCTCAACCCACCCTGGATGTGACTCGAACCTAGGACCTCTAAAGTTCACAGCTTCCGTCTTAACCAATAGGCTAAGACCCCAATCACACAGTGTAACTTGTTATTTCTAATGAAAATATATTTTTTATCTTTTATTTATAAAATTTTGAAACCACGGCTCTTGTTTTGAAAGAAAAAATTTTCATTTTGAAAAACAGTTAAACTACTATTAATGTTTTCAAAGTCTACCGTATTTTATAAATATTCCCACTTGAACTCTATGCTTTTTCATAATACCAAATATATCCTACTCTATATAAATAAATTATCTTCTTCTACTGCAAGTGTGAACCTAATTCACCTCTTCAACTTATCTGAGAACATGGAACTGAGTTTTTTTTACTCAATGGATACAATTTCTTGTTGAATACCTACATTTTTTCTTAATTTCTATAGGATAATTTTATTTGAATAACCATTATCAACCTGAATTGGCAGTACTTTGAAATATCCAATGCAAACAATTTGAAAATGTAAAAGTGTACAAATTAAATTGTTAATTAATACTAGTAAAAAACTTAAACTAGTAAATTTAATAAAAAAAAAACAACTAGAGAGAAAAGGATATGTATGTAATTTACTCTAATGATATTCCATAAAATAATGGCCAAATGCATCAAGATACCCTCGAAGTTGGCTCAGAAAACCCGATGTCACCCTCAACTTTCAAAAGGACCAGTTACTCCCCCCAACTTGGCAAAAAGGACCATTTACCCCCTTAACTTGATAAAAATGCAACAGTTTGCCCCTTCAATGCCACGTGTCAACTTCTGGTTAAAGAGAGAAAAATTATAAAAATGACATATTTAAAAAATCAAACCAACCAAATTCTGACACGTGGCATTGAGGGGCTAATTGGTGCATTTTTTGTTAAGTTAAGGGGGTAACTGGTCCTTTTTACCAAGTTGAGGGGGGTAACTGATCCTTTTGAAAGTTGAGGATGGCATCAGGTATTTTGAACCAACTTCGGGGGGGTCTGGATCTATTAGGTCTAAAATAATTATTTTACTTTCAAATCTCACTTCTTCATCCTAAACACAGTTCTTTAAAACATCATTCCACTTCCTTTAAATTTTACACTTTTTTCTTTTCATTCTTTTCCTTTTTTTCTAAAATTCTCTTGTCCATTACTCTCAAGCAAAACCTTAATCAGAAGAGCGAGTTTTGAAAATAATCAAATTGAATAATCGCATTTATATTTATTACATTTCACATAGTTGACATTTTTAATGATATACTATCACATAAACATTTTTGTTTTACAATAAATTTTATGTTACTCATCCAATCATCTGTTAATATTTATTAGTAAAGGTAAAAAACAACAACTCGAGTTTGCTTTACAATTTCACCACCTATAATACAATTTTAATTCTATAACTCATCAAACGCGCGAAAATGTACATAGTCATAAAACAAATAGTTAAAATAAAAAAATTGGAAACGGAAAAAATGGAAATAAAAACAGTTAAAAACATTGAGAATAAAGAGTTGACACTTCAATTCAAATGCTTTAAGCAAAGTTACTTGGACGCTACACGTAGGAGCCAAAAGAGAACGACGCCATCTTGACCATAGAAGTGCACACTTTATCATTACTATAATACCTACCGGCGCAATATATCCCATCTCATAAAACCAAAACAAAGCACCAACCTTTAGCGTTGCCTTTGGCTTTGGTTTCCTATTTTGATTTCCAGCACGAATTCGGCGTGTTTCTTTTTCACATACAACATACTTCGAACAGTAATCTTAATCATCATCCTGGTTTCATGTCCTAAAAATCCCATAAAACCCCGCTTCATACTTCTTCTCCCACTACTAATTGGTTCTTTTAGATCTTCCTTCGATCACCCTTTTCTTGTTTTTTTGATTCTGTTTAATGGGTGTAATGTAGTGTACGATTTACAGTTTTTACGATGGCGGGACAGGCTGTGAAAGTGAAGAGAGAGGTGTTAGAAGCATGCATGACTTGCCCCCTTTGTAAGAAGCTCTTAAGGGATGCCACTACTATTTCCTTGTGTCTTCATACTTGTAAGTTCCATTTGTTTTAATTGAATGTTGCTAATTTCATCTGGGTTTCTTGTTTAATTGCATGATACGATCTGGGTTGTTCTTGCTTTGTTGTTTCATGATCTGGGTTTTCTTGATTTCTAGATTTTGCTGAATCTATGCTCTTCAATTGTTTTGGGTTGCCATTAATTCACGATTCATGGATTTAGTTTCTGGTTATATATTCTTGCATCTATTTTGTTATAGTGCCCCAATTTTTGGTGTTTTACGTGTCTGTATCGGGTTTTGCATGGGCGCAATGAATTGATGACCTTTTCTGGGTTGTATTTCGGTTTAATTAAAATCATGTGAAATAGAATGTTGTTATCTGGGGATATAAATCTTCGAATGTTCTGTGTGGAATTTGGTCTTCAATGTTTCTTATTTCCTCTCTAATTGAAATTGTGCATCCGTTTCGTGGAATTATCTTCACTTAATTCGTTGGATTATTTGGTTTTGAAATAAAAAAACCAGTCTGCAGGAAGTGCATATATGAGAAGCTTTCGGATGAAGAAGTTGACTGCTGTCCTGTTTGCGATATTGATCTAGGCTGTCTACCTGTCGAAAAATTGAGGTTCGTTTTAAACCAAATCTGCACATTAATTTGCTTTAGTAAAGACTCAAAATTTTAAATGGTCCTCGTATCAACTAGTTAATCAAGGACAGTAAACTATGATATGTTTCTATATTACTAGATACTTTTTAAACATTGTTCCAACATTTCGCAATAGCAATGGATAGTTGAATGAATATTCTGAGATTCTATGTTGTTAATGTTTTCGTAAACATCATAGGACCTGTTCTTTGACATGATACACTTGTTTATTGTAGTTTCAAATGATTTTTCATTTTCACGTTAATTTTTTTTTCTCACAACTTGTGTATTTGTTAAATGCAGGGCAGACCACAATTTGCAAGACATAAGGGCAAAAATATTTCCCTATAAAAGAAGAAAAGTTGAGGCCCCCAAAGTTATTCCCACAATTACCATGCCTCTTGCAAAAAGAAAGGAACGATCATTGTCGTCATTGGTGGTTAGCGCCCCCAAAATGCCGATACAAACTGGCATGACAATAAGGAGATCAAGAGCCACATCAAGAAAGGCTTCAGCTTTACACACAAGTTTTTCCCTTGAAGATACCAATACAAAGGAAGAATCTTCAGAAAACCATCCTATGAGCTCAACTTCTCTCGACTCTCCTAAAAGGCAGGTAAAGGAGGCAGGATTTCCGTCCCATTTCCTCGAAATTTCGATTTCACGCTGCTAACCCGTGATTTAAATCCAGGATTCTGACCCTAAAGGCCCTAAAGGAGAGCCATTTGATGATATGGAAGTACTCGAAGGGAAAGCTGATTTGTGGACTCCGTTAAATTGTCTTGTTGAAGCGGCGAATCGAAGCAAATCCTCTAAGTTAAATTCACAAGGGACATCTCTTTTTAAAACAGAGCTTTCTACTACTCCAGACAATGAAATTCAGTTACACGGAACCAAGTCCAGAACGTTGTCGTCAAATGGCCAGGATGAAAAGAATGGATCAAATTTGCTTCGCACATCGGTCAAACATAGAAGACCCACCTCGAGAAAAAGAGCACAAGTAATGGTAGATGCTTTCGGGGCTAAGAACAACCGAACAAATTCTCCTGTTTGGTTTTCATTAGTTGCTTCCAAAGACCCGTAATGTGTTCGTTTCGTGTTATTTGAAATATTTTGATTTTTTATTTGATTGATTTAGTGTTGCTTACTAATTTTAATTATATTAGGAATGGAGATGCATCCTTGCCGCAGATTTCTGCATGTTACCTGAGGATTAAGTGAGTTTCTTTGTTCTCGTTATTTTCTTACAACTTGTTTTTATTTTAATCCTGCTATATTTTAAGGGCTTGTAGTGACTGATAAAGCTTAATCTTTTTACCTATTTCCAATTTGTTCAACCTTTTATTTTGGCTATATTATTTTAGGAACGGCTGAGTTTGATTAGTAATTTATGATTGAGTATTTGTTATTTTTCGTAATAGTTGTCTTAACTCTTAATGTCATGATATTAGTATTTCAATATCAGTTGATTCTAGGGATAAAACGGATCTTTGACCCTGTCCAGGTCCGTGGATCTGGATCCATTTTTTAGGGTCTAGATCTTAATTTTATAGATCCGTCGGATCCGGGTCCATGAAAACGGATACGGATCCGGGTCCGGATTTTACAATGAAACCCGGATCTGGACCCAGATCCGTAATTAAAGATTAGTTGTACTTTTTTATTTATTATTTACCCTGAAAATATTGGATAATTAATATTACTTGAGATCCACGTAAATCCAATTGCATGAACATAATTAAATGAGCATGTAAACTATTTAAAATAAGGTGAAATGTACAAGTATGGAAGCTGAAACTAAAAATTTGATATTAATTATATGGACCCGTTTGGACCAGTTTATGGACCCGGATCCGTGGGATCCGTTGGATTTGGATCCTAAAATTATGGATCTAATATATCCGAGTTGGATCCGGGTCCAACATATTCAAATGGATCCGGACCGGATCCAAGCTGGACCCGGTTCGGATCCAGCCCGTTGCCATCTCTAGTTGATTCCTACCTAAAATTGACATTCGAGGTTTAGAGTTCTCTTGTGAAGAGAAGTTACTATGACTAGAAGTTGGTTACAACTTTAGGAATTCTCATCATGTTTGATAAATTGAAGGTTTTGTTTTTTGCATTTGTTCTTAATGAAAATTATGGAAATCTACTAATAGAACAGTTCAACATTCAACTTCTGAACATTAAACAATTTTGATATTCCAATGAAACTACAAACAACCTTGAAAGATGTGATAATATTACCTAAAGTACAACATGTCTGTGAAATCGCAACAGTGTGAGAACGTTTCTGTTCTGAATGTCACTGCAAGTTAAGAGGTTTCTTGTTTTATTTTCCTACGAATCAACCTTTATAACGTTTTTTATGGTCAGATTCAATTTTGATTGCTTTTGAGGATTGGGTTAATATAATATATAAATTTAGGATATGCGTTTGTTAAATGTTATCCACTTGAATTATTGACAGGGATGGAAAAATGCCTGTCTCATTCATTCAGAAGTATCTCGTAAAAAAACTCGATCTCAACAGTGAGGCAGAGGTAAGTTCGTCTCATATGAATTTCATTAATGCCTCTCGGTAAATGTTATTATCTTCATAATTCTACGCGAATTAAATCTCGACGCGAATGACGAAAGAAACTGGTATTTTGTGTTCATAGGTGGAAATAATGTGCCGAGGTCAACCAGTTCTTCCAACACAGCAATTACACAACTTGGTGGACTTATGGTTTCAGACAGCATCGCCGGCTAAAAAAGCACCAGCTTCGATTGGTTCTTCGGCTAAGGACTTTGTAATGGTACTCTCTTATTGTCGAAAAGTAGTTTAAGCTTCATACAAATGTGGGTATACTTGTATTATTTGATGTTATTCATGTATGCGAATCATTGTATGTTAATAATTGATGAAGAAACCATTTGAGGAAAGAAAATATGTCTATAATGGAATGGTGTGTTGGCAGTTGTTGAGTAAATGACGTAGTTGACGATCTCTAATTCCATGCGTTCATTTTGTTTTTCTTGATTCAGTTATTGAAAGCAATATTTGCTTTGTTTTCAGGGACTGATTTGTTGATAATTTTCTGGTATTTCACTTAATTAGTTAATGTGTTGTGTTACTTTCAAAGTTTAACTGATCAGATGTCAAAGGCAACAAATTAGTTTGTCTGACTACCTGTAATGTTGACTCCAGATAAAGCAAATTTAACGGGGTTTTTCTTTTTGGAATTGTGTTCTACATTTGTTTAAAAGGAAATGTAAGTCGGAACTTTCGAACACTGAAAATCCTGTCCATGAAATTTTTTCCGAAAATATTTTTTCAAATATTTTCCATTACAAAACAAAAATTCATAATTCTATAATTATTTGATCTAAGGTGTAAACTAATAAAGTGTAGGGACTATAATATTAGAGGGAAAAACCTATAAAATACTTAAAAACTATTAAGCTCAGATATGTTTTGTAAAAGGAATTAAAATGAACTTTTCTAACATCTTCAATTTTTTATGACAAATTTTATAGTGATTTTGTAAAAAATAAAGTTTTCATTAATTTGCTTATTATCAGCATTTGATCAATGGTGTGACATTATGTTGATAAGGGGTATGAAACATGAAAATGATTAAATCATTTATTTTCTATAGGTACATTTTATTTGTTGTTAAATTTGGTCATATGTTAGTAGCAGTTTAAAATAAACATAAATTTTGTAACTGCTAAATAAATTACTGCAAAACTTTTTTACTAAAAATTATATTACAACTTTATTTTAAACAAAATTACTTTTAGGACCGTTGAGTTAATGGAGTAACGGGATTATTAATGACCATCTAAAATCAATACTTTTCTTTCAATTGATTAATTGAAATCTATTTTAGAGATGCAAAATGAAAATATCAATGAAGAATTCGATTAAATTGAACTGTGTAAATTATTGATCTAAATTCCACAAAAATAAGTAAAATATATGCTACATATATATAAAAAAACATAACTTCTAGCAGTAGCGGAATCAGGAATACAACACCAACAAATTACAATTTCATCACGACAGAAACAATTATGGTAAATGAAAGATACCATTATAGTTGGATTTGAGAATAACATGAAATACATTAAATTTTTTGGCAATTGTAAACATAGAAACTAGCCTAAAAATTTGACAATTCCACTCAACATTTAGCCTTCATTTTTTAAATTGGCTCGATAACATGCGTTCCATTATTACATTAAATTATCTTAGTCATAAGACCTCGATTGGAGTTAATTAATCAAAACATTAAGTATCTATTTCCCTTTTTTAAATGAAACAACATTTATTAAATTTGCACCCATCATATATATACTTGATAACTTTAATTTACAATCTAAACAAAAAATTTAAAATATAAATAAAACATCTATCATATTAAACTCTATATTTGTGGCAAATGTTTTAGCCTAGTGTTCGAGATTGAATTTGTGATTTTAAAGATCACAAGTTCGAGTACACATACTAATGGGGTCGAGATTTTTATTTGTATTAATGTAATTGTAACTGCATAAAATAAAAAAAGTGCAAATACATTTAATTACTAATATGTATTATAATTTACTAATAATTCACGAACTATTAGTTCACTATTCAAATTAACCTTTACTATGTAAGGCTTTATTTTGTCAGTGGCAAAACAAAACCTTCACCACGAGTTGTTCACGTAGAAATGAACGCACTGGTTCACGTAAGAATGAATGCTAAATACCAAAAGGACTCATTCATGTTCCAATTATGTTAAAATTTCGAGTTTTGGATATGATCAGTTAAATTTTGCTTCAGATTTGAAAAGGGTGTTTCTCAAAACTTCTCCTTTTCAACTTTTAACTTAAAAATGTCTTTTAAGAAAATTTTAACTTATAATTCAGACAATGAAGATAACTTTTTTTTTTAACTTGAAAGTTAAAAATAAAACAGAAATTAAAAATAAATCAGACTTACTTCTTAAAAAAATCACTTATAAGACATAAGTGATTTTTTAAGAAGTTTTGAGAAACACATTCGAAGTCATATAAAAACTACATAAATATGCAAGAAAGCTTAGAATAATAAGTACAGGGTAACAACTAGCATGCACACATTTAAAGCTGGACTTGCCTACTTTGGCAACTAACAAAGCCTACCTGTTCTGAAATGTCAATAATGCCGTCTTACGCGCTTCCCATTATTGTAATTAACTGACAATGATGCACGTATTTTTGTCTAACCATTAAACAACAAATACGCCATAGGAGCCAACATCATTGTTCTAATTCGAATTATGATTATTTGGGAGGGAAAACCTCTCTTACCACTTACATAAATTATATCAGACAGCTCAGCAAGAACTAGGAACCAACATTATTGTACTTGTCATCCCTATTTTATTATACATTAGCTTCTTCAGAAATTCATATTTGTCTAAAAATATTTAACATTTTGGAGCGGAAACCTTTCTTACCACATATCAAACAGCTCAGAAAATACTAGCATTCTATCTAGAATTCAATAACCTTAAATTACCAATATTATTGTACTAAATAATGTCAAGATATTATCTCAGCTAACTTTTCCATAAATCATTTATATTACAACATATTTTTATAGACTTTTATTACCGTTCAACTGACCTATGACAGAGGTTCCGAAAATTAGCCTGCCTAGTCTTATGTTTGTCCAATCAAATCTGCAGCTTGATATGCGGTTATATGCTACTGTATGCCGGAATCAGCAGCGGCATGGGTAAAAAGGGCGAAAAAAGGGATTATACCATCATTAACGGATTTTGACTGCATAGCACTCAAGTTCAATTGATCCCTCTATTGAGATACAACCCATACATACATAAGCAGATTTCTTTGCCTACAAGCTAAAGCATAGTGCATGTACAAACAAACAATGAAATACTAGGATAATTAATGATCTGCGATGTGTAAAACAGGAAGGGCATTCTGTAAAACTCGAAAAACAATATATTATATGTGGTGAGGTGATCTTTGAGAGCAGGTCCTCAAGTTACTTGGAGTTGGACAAATTCACCTCACCACATATAATATATTGTTTTTCCTAAAATGGGGCAGCGCAATACCAGAGTAATTCGTCATCCTTTTCTAAGCTAAGGGAGATACGAGTGACACTAAAACATGGCAAGTAAAACTCTCCCATGGCAGCCTACTGAAAAAGTATCATAAATCACATAGCATTTCATATATAGATAGATGAAATGAGGAGAACAAGTATTGATTGAGATCTCTTAACTGATTACTGAGTTCACAATCATCAATAGCACAACCTTAGTTTCATGAAAGCAAGTCAGAATGATTTGACGGCCCATCAACAAAAACAGCCAACCAAACAAAGTAGCACCCAACATCAATGTGTTTTTATGAAAACAAGCTATCGAAAGTGTTAATGTATGATCTATAGCAACCATTAGGCAAGCGAAACGTATCAAGCACTAAATACAGGAGACTCAGATTTTCCGGTGATTCAACTAGATACAGATTGACTAAAAGGTAAGAATTTCCAGTAAATAAAATAAAATCACCTCCCATGTCGATGCTACTGATGTAATTCCCCGGAAGCAATGTCACGGATTATCCCCCAATTTTCGATCTAAATTCTAGCCGCTTTGCAGCAGAGCTTCACTGATTCAATCCCATTCAAAGAGTCACTACCCCAAATCACAACAAATCAATCTAAATAACCTCAAAATAATGCACACAAGAACTCAAGCTGAACCTCCTAAATAGAGCAAAACACTAGACCAAACGTACACAACAAAGTACCATTTCAAATCGCACTTAAAATCGGATCCCTGTATAACCTGCAGGCTTCAATGGCTGACTCCCTACAACAGAAAGAAGCCCGCCTTCAACTGCACTTTCCTCATCAAGAAACAAATCCTCAGTATTCCTAAAAGCAGCATGAACACCAACAACCACAACTCCAATAATCAAAGCCACCAAAACATTCAATCCCACATGAGTAAAACCCAATGCCAAAACAGTAACCAAACCAAGACCAGCCAACACAATTCTATCATCAAAACTTCTGTCGAAAATCACAACAGGCCCATCCCGAGAGAAGTAAAGGAAAAACCAGGCGATGAACACTATAATGAAGACGATCAAAGAAATCGGATGCCAAAGAAGGCTTAGAAACAGAATGGAGAGGAATACCATAGCGTAATTAACCCGGAAGTAGTTGACATTGTACTTGATCCGAGACATTGCTTCGGCATAGCTGTAAGGCCGAGAGAAAGATGAAATGTTGAGAAGTTCTCTCCAGGGGCGTCTGGTGGCCATAGCTGTTTGAGCTGCGGTGGTGGCGTGTGAAACGAAAGTGAGGGATGTGGCGGTGGTTGTTGGTAGCTGTGCGGTGGTGGTGGATGTAGTGGAGGGAATTGTGCCATAACCGAAAGATGATTTCAGAGACATGGTAAAAAGAGCAGTTCTGTTGGTATACAAGGGAAGTAGATCTGAATACTAAAACAAAAACTAAATTGGAAAATGGAATAAAAGGTAGAAAATTGAAGAGAGGAAACCCTAACCCCCAGTTTCAAAATTTGAGGACTTCCACTCTGTATTGGCGACAGGGAGAAGATGATTTTAAAAACTCGTTTTTAGAGGCAACGAACGAAAGCCGCTCTTGCCTTATTCCAATTGTTATTTATTTCGAATGGATTACAATTTAACTAGTTTCTCAATTTTTTTTTGTTTTATTTAATTTGCTTGCTAATGGTATAAAGAGTGTACTCAAACCTATAATTTTTCACAGTTTAAATATAAAATAGTTAAGATATTAGTCACTCTCAATTATTAATTCCATTCTTAGTTATTGTTAAGTGATTAGAACAAAATTAAATTCAAAAACTGGAAATGAACTAAATAAAATTAAAAAAGTATTCAAACCGAATTTGATTCAATTTCACTTTTGTTTTAAAACTATTATAACGAACCAAGCTAAATTAGCAAAAAAGTTATGTACTTTGATCTATACAATAATTATATTAAAATTCAGATTTGTTCGCGGTCTATGCTACCCATCCAATCTGAACCCGTTTCAATGGGTTGGACTTGGACACTTAATTCTTGTAAAAATTTAGTCCGAGTCTGAGCCCAACTCATCAAAATCCAAAGTTTTAAGGAATAAGCTTGGTTTTTTTATATAAATACTCAGGCTCGGTTCGATGAATGATTTTTTTTATTTTATATTTATATAATAAATTTGTAATTATTTTGAAATTTTATATATTTATCATATTAAATTTGTATACTTGACTACAATAAATGTTAATGAACATTAAAGATATTTAGTAAATAATGCAATTATATGTAACATTTAAATATATTTCGTTTTTTTCTATTTAGTTTAATAGGAAAGTTTAATGAATAATTATTCATGAGCTTGGGAAATGATCTTGTAAGCCCCGATCTAGGTCACTCCGAGCCCAAAGTTCTAAAGTTTGACCTTTGATCGGGCTTTGATTGATATTTTTAATAAAAAGCCCGACCAAACCCAGTTTAGCCCAACCAACGAACAGGTATACTATAAATAAAAATATGAATAAAATTTATAAAAATCATCGTGGAAAGCACAAAATTTAAAAATTAAGCGTTCCAATTGATTTTAGTTGATTTTAATTCACATAAAGTAAACGTTGTTTGTTCATTTTTATTGATCTTATTCGTAACTTGTTGAACAGTTGTTGATAACATAATATATATCATGAGTCCGTAGGCCCATGAATATGCAGTCCATAAAGATGTAGATCACATGACACCTACAAAGGAAGCCATGTGACAGTCATTGAAGGCAACAAAGTAGCCGTTACAAGCAATTAAAGAGGGTCTCATTAAGAGACCAAATGTAACTGCTGCATTGATGACAACGATCACCTTGACCCCATATATAAGGTAAAGCTGCCAAGGAATCAGGTAATCACACAATCACACTCACAATTTATATTCTTACACCCATGTCTTGAGAACTAACTTAGGCATCGGAGTAACTACGCCGGACAACCCCGGCCTTGTCCTCTAATGCTCTTATTATCTTGCAGATACGTCCCCGTTTGGTTCCCATGACATCAAGAAATAACCACCTTGTCTGTGCTTTTAACGAAGCTACCTCGGATGACAAACGCGTCAATTCACCAAATTTGGAGACGACCTTGTCATCATCTAGCTTCAGGTCAGAGCCAAGCTCAGCCTCCCACTCATGTGAAAGATAAACAAATTGTTTATAAAAAATAGAAAAACAAGTGACACAAAAATATGTCGATGGGAATTTAAGATCCTTACCTGAAAGACACCAAGAAGATATCTCAAAGTGAACTTTGCCTTCTTACTAGGAGGAGGAGGATCGTCAATAACATCTAGAGGCCTCTTCACACCACCGAAGAACAGACATTCGGTGCTAAGAGTCTCCAACGGCTCTTTGTTGCATTCAATGACTGCCACATGACTTCATCCGTGGGTGCCATGTGATCTACATCTTTATAGGTTGCACATTCATAGATCCATGGACTCATGACATATATTCTATTATCAGTTGTTTTAATTTTTTTAATATTAAACATCAATTTTAGTATTAAATTATTATTATTTTTAACTTTTTCAGTGTGAAAAATATATCGGAAACATAACAATTGCAATTATTGTTAATCATTTTTAAACTAAACAGAATTTAGTTCACGTCCTAAGTGTTACCGCATTAAAGAATAAATGAAGTTAATAGTACAAATTTATTGTTTGTAAAAGTCTAATCCTTTTAGAAAATATCATAGAAAAAGTAAAGACTTTTGAATGCCACTTTCTAATTCTTTGTCAGGATACCGGTGAGGCCTTCACGTTTCAACCTTTTGAGTTATATAATTAGATTACATGTGAAAATAAAGATCAATCTGCTCCGTAACTCTAATTAATGATTACATTTGTAAAATAAGAATATAATTATTACATATATCTCATATTATATTTTACAAATATACTATTGGAAAACTTTTTTACAAATGTTCTTTTTCTATTGGCCCAAACTAGACATTTTTTAGACATTTTGGCTTCTTGGTAGCAACTCGACCTAAGCCTGCTACTGTAGGCCGAGCTTCAACATTGAAATTTGGATATTTATCAAAACATGCTTATTTTCCTTAATTTTTTAGATCATAAGTTTACATATATACAACATTGGCCAATTTCAAAGTAAATTATACATAATATAATCAAACAACCAAACATATTTACAATATCAAGTTCTTCATATACCATCCTCTTCTCTTTTCTCTCAATTGTGATTTCCAATCGCGTCTCCTCCTCCTCTTGCCGTCATTGCTCCTACTATTATCGCCGTTGCTCCTCCACTCTCTGTGTCAACATACTTTGCTTCTACTCTTATCGTTGCTGCTCCTCCTCTCCTCCGTCTATCGATTGTGTTTTAGATTTGATCCAAGTTTTTTTTATCGTGATTTCCTCAGCCACATTCTAGCATTTTCTGAGATTTTGATCCAAGCTTTGGTCGCGATTTTTTCAATCCAATATTTGATTGTGATATACTAGTGAAAATCAACCATTTTCTCATCGCGAATCAAGTTTTGATCACAATTTCATCCCGTTAATAAAAAAATCTTACTAATAGCTTTTCACTAATGGGAAAGCACCAAAGGGATGTATTTTATACACACACACACATGTATGTATGTATGTATGTATGTATACATACATACATACATATATGCGCGTGTGTGTTCTTCCAATTTCATTTTATTCTTCCTTTTCTTCTGAAACTATGTTCGGTTCCATTGAAATTGGCATGATTTTATCATGGGAAGAAGAGGAGACAAGGAATTAATTCTTTTGGTCCCTCTATTGGATTTTTAAAAGATCTCTAATATTAAGCATTCCAATATGATTTTAATATGTAAAGTGTTTTACTAGGTTTTTAATAGATTTTGAGCTGAAATACATAGTATTTGAAAAAAACAATCTACTAGAATATTAGTAGAAATCTTGCTTAAGACATGTAAACAATTTACTAGGTTTCTAATAGATTTATAATATATTTCTGATAGATTTCTAGCATATTTCTAAACTATTTTCTAATAGATTCTGACAAACTTCTAATAGGTTTTTTAACATAAAGGACAATTCTGTAAATAAATTTCGGAAAAATATACTTTTGTAAAATTGTTTTTTTGTAAATATTTTGTATAAACAGAACAATTGTGTAACTTCCCCTTGAACTTTACCAGTTTCAGCCTAAATTTGAATATGCCAAAGTCCAAATTTTATAATTTGAAGCTTGATGTTTGCTTTGTAAAGGGAAATCGTGAGATTGCTACCATTTTTATAAAAAAACTACATCTTTATAGCGATTGATTGGTTTTCGTTTTACATTTTTGTATTTTTACAAGCCAAATGCATCAATAATTTCTTCACCATTCGCAATTCCATCTACTACTCCTCTATCCTTTCAAAAGGTTTCTGTATCCCCATCTTCTTTGAAAAAGTACATCTCGTAACTCCCTCCGTCCATCTAAACTAGCCTCAATCTAAAGGGTGAAAACCACGTGCCATAACATGGATAATTGGTCATCCACGTCACTGCCATCCAATTATATGCCATTAAAAAATTATTAAAATCTTAATTTTACATTTTCTTCAACTTCCTCTTATGGTCGATTTTCCTCTTCCTTTGCATACATCTACTGCATCCCCTTCTCTATAATCTTGTTTTCTCTCCATATTCATGCCTTTTCTTCACTCCCTTTCTCTTTCATCTTGCTCCTCTTTTAAAATCTTCAAATAACTAAGTTAATAACTCAACTAAAAGAATAGATCCCTAAAAAGAGTTAATGTGAAGAAGATGCATGTTTCCTCAACTAGGCAATGACCATTGTCAGAAGGAGTGGCATCAAGATCATTGATAATGGAAGAATATTCGTCAAACCTTAAATTGAAATCGTGATAGAGAAAGGGATTAATTTTTGGTTTTCAATTCATGGTTTAGGGATTAAATTAGGGATTCATTTTGGTTTCCAATTATGGGTAGGGATTATGTTTTTGTTACTCTTCAATTTGGAGGTTATGTCTTTAGCTATAGTGCCATTCAATTTTACCAATTTTACTAGTTTTCGTGTCCCCGTCCAACCCAATTGAACTTGTTTGTTAACATTCGAGAAAATATAGGTATAGTTTAATGATAACTTGTAGAATAATTGTGGTAAGGAGAATTGAAGATGATGAAATTAGGATGAGATAGAAGTTCAGATTGAGATTAGAACATGAATGAGATGAGAATGAACATGCAACTAGATAAGAATTGAAGATGATATTTTTTTTTTGTTTTTATTTTATTTTTATCAGTCAAACGCAATCTCCTCTTTTGTCAAAGGGAGACACATCAGCTGTCACATAAGATAAAAGTAGCTATGAGATGCACTTTTTCAAAGGACAGGGAGCTACGAGGACCTTTTAAAAGGATATGGGGTAGTAGGTGAAAATTTAATAGGTGAGGGAGTTGTTGATGCATTTAACTTTTTTATATAATAATTATTTTTTTCTACGTCCCTCGCTTCTTTTGCAAGTTCCTTGAATTCCTTTGACAATTTCTATTTCAATTCCTTTAATTGCGGCTTCCTCAAGTCCACAAGGTGATTCTCGAAGAAAACCCTCATAACAACAATCACAATTGCCTCTTAGAGTTACTTCGATGAGAATAATTCATGGCGAGCTAATTCTTTTATGGTAGAAGAACTGGTTCATCAGTTTTGTTGGTAGTAGCGTGTTAAATAGGTCAGGGGGGGGGGTGAATGACTCTTTTTCAAGTTTAATACACGCTTCAGAAGTTAAGCGAAAATTACTTCTGAAGTCTCTTCTAAGTGATCAATGTTCACTCAGAGTCCCCTTTTCTTAGGTGTTTGCACAACAATATCAAGTCTAAATGAATAACACAATGAGTGCAGTGATGATAATTATTGAAAAGTTAGAGATATGCAAACACAAGTTTTTATCATGGTTCAGTCTCTGCCTAGTCCAGTCCTTGGAGTCTCTGTCCAAGATTTAATCCACTATCGATTCTTCTTTTGGTGAAGAAATAAACCAATACAATATTGGTTGAAGTACCATCCAACAACCTTAGTACTCTTTGAGCTATACCAATACAGAAGTACCCTCTTTACTTTATCTAAGGCTTTGAGCTTTTTACTTACAGAGTACCCTCCTCTTAAGTTTTTTAGGCTCCCTTGCACTAACTCGAACTTAAGCTAGTGATTTATAATTTTTTGATTTTGAAAGAGATGAATGAGTTTCTGAACTTTGTCATGGTAAAAACTCAGGTACAAACGATTATGAAGTAGTGTATTTGCTTAGGTGATTCAGAAGAGGAAGATTGTAGCTTGAAAGCTTGATTGCACTCTTAAAAATGATCATACTTCAGTAACCTTCTTCAATGGAGGAAATCATCCTTTTATAAAGGGCGAGAATGTTTTCGTTGGACTTGGAATGATGTTAGAAAACTTCATATTTAGGAATTGGCAAGTCTCAATTGAATCCGAGTGATTTCTGCCAAGAGGATTTTTGGTCTCCATAGTTGTATGACTATCTGCTAGGGAATTAATAGGAATGTTTTTGTTCCTCAGTCACCAGCAACTTTTATCCTTTTTCACACAGAGAAGCTTTTGTTGCGCAAAGGCATTTAATTTGATATCAGCTCCCGTGACTTTTAGTGTTGAAATACTAAAGAGTCCTTCAGATTCTCTTCTAAAGATGTTTGACATCTGTTGAAGAAACTGATTCCTCTGAATGCGATGAGTTTACAAGCTTTTGAGTTCTTGTGCTTGATTTCTTTTGAAGCTACTTGATCTTCTGCACTTAAACCATCAAAATTTAAATTTTTAACATAGAATCCAGCAATCTCCCTCATTTTGTTGGTTTTGAGTGATCTTAAGCACAAGATGAAAAACTCGCTTGCTCCCTCATAATTTTAGCTCCATTTTGAGTAACTTCAATCTTCTTTGATGATCTGTTATAGTTAATGTGTCTAAGGAAGATAGTACAATGCATAGTTGTACTTAGAATAAGAATAACATATTTTTCATTGATGAGGAAGAATTACAAAGTTTTTACAAATAACAAACAAAAAATAGCTAATATAAGCTATACTGATTCATTTTTACAATATGATAATCTTCAGGCTTATTTTCTTGATCTACATTCTGAGCATCAATCTCCATGGCACTTAAGGTAGATGCTGAAATCATCCACCTCTCCTAAGCATCCTTGAAAATGTGCTTATCCTTTTCCCTCCACTCAGCACCAACAAGCTGAGTAGCAATCTTCCTATCATCAAGGGTAAAATGCTGAATGTAATCCTTGATAGTAGCAATAGTTTCTTGAAGTGGAGGAAGGATCTGCTAAATCAGCCTTGTAGCTTTGTTGGAGATAGAAGGAAAAATACTCTTAAGGATGAGTTGGAGAGCCTTCTGATTCCATATCCATTGAGTATTAAGCCCATTGGCTAGATGCTGAAGGAAGGGCACAATCTCAATGTTATATGAGTAGAAGTAATGGAGAGAGAAGTTGCCAACTTTTGTGTTAAGTGATTCAACACTCTTGAGCAGAGTTTGAGATTGACTGGCTTACCTTGCAATTACTGTGTCTCTTGCCTCTTCAATGACCTTTTCCAGTCTAGCTGCACTCTTTTGAAGCTCATCTGAAAGATCATCAATCACTTCATTCTTATAAGCAAAGGTATCATCACCGACTTTCTTTGTAGTGCTATCAATGGCCTTGGTCACCTCTGCCTTTGTCTCTCTCCTAGAATCCTCAATAGCCTTGAGGGTTTTAGCTTTAAAATTAGTTAAGAATTTCATCACTTCACCAAGGCTATCTTGAATCCTTCCTTGCTATTACAGACTAACAGCATTATACCTCCTTAGCTCAGTGATTTAATCCTTCAAACCCATGGAGTACTTAGTCTGGCATCTTTCAATCGTAGTCCCCAAAGTTGAAATTACATTAACTATTCACCTTTGGGGCTCTTACCTCTGCCTTGAGGCTTCATCATAGATCATCTCGAAGCCCCTCTCACCCAGACCTAGACATTCATTCATGGCTACAAGAGTATCCCTTAAATCAATGTAGTTGTCCAGCCTTGTTTCCATGAGTGGTTGAAGATGATGGATAAACTCAGAGCAGATTTGCAAAGCTACGGGAATCTTGTTTGCCAATTCAATCAGGATTTGGGCTTGTTCAATAACTAAGGTAACACTCTTAGCCAACTATCTGTTGAAGGGCATGATCTTTTTATCTACTATATATTCATTTAGTCTGAGCGCTATTGTCAATAGATCATCCAGGATCTTCCCAATGTGATGGAGAGAACTAACTAGAATAGATATTGAAGCACCATTTCCCTCAATAGCTTCTCTAAACATCCATCCTCTACTATCAAGGGATTCATCTCCATCAATCTTTTGGGTGAGAAGCCTTTGAATTAAGGTTAGAGCGCTTGAGGTATCAGAAGCAACCCTTGTCTCAGTAGTATTTGGAATGGACTGATTGACTTGGGTTGGCTTAAATATTAATTTCCCCGCCTCAGTGGCCTCAAGAACCTTTAACTTATCATCATCTTCTTCATTGATCTCTTCTACAATGACCCTATCCTGCACATTCTCGTTTGGATTTACAAGCTCCTCATTCTTCTTCTCCCCTTCCTTATTCTCCTCTTCTTCCTTCTTTTCTTCTTCCTCCTTTATTTTCCCAGTCTCAATCTGATGTTCAGAAAATAAAGACCTTGCCATCTTCACAAACTCAGTAGTAAGATAAGCCTCTAATGAGTGAACCCCCCAATCAACTACAATGGTTCACCTCATTTCTTCTTCCTGCAGAGTTGCTAGGAACGGATCTTCCTCTGACACATTCTCTTTCAAAAAAGATTGCGTAGCCTCTGACTCATCCTTGTCCTCTGATTAACCTCAAATCCCTTAACCACCTCTTGAGCTATGGATGCAGCAACCGCAAGAAGAATCTGAGTATGAGGAGATGGAGTTTCCAAAGGTATTACTGGCTTGAATTTTGGAGTCTCAAGAGGTGTCATGAATAGGTGGGAAGGTTCAAACACAAACTTCTATTGCTCCAAAAGGGGAGACCTAGGCTTATCAGTGAACTCAGCCTCCTTCTTCTCCAACTAAAAATCAGTTTAGTTAGCCACCTTTGGAGGAGGAGAAGCAGCTACTAATGGTAGAGCTACTATTAGCAAGTCAAAATCCACAGAATCCCCTGATCTCATCAGACTCCTTCTCTTCCTTAAAAGTACTCTTCTCCTTCATCTTCTCAATGAACTCCTCTAGGGCTAAAGTTCTCTTTTCTACTTGAGCCCTTCTTGCCTCTGCTGTGACATTTTTGATGGTATCCCTTTTTCTCTTATGAGCTAGAGCTTTAGTAATGCTCATGTTAAGAGCTTTAATCATATCCTTTTTTTCAAGATTATCCTCAGTAATTACTTTTTCCCTATATGTTTTCACCTTTTTCTCTCCTTTCTCCCCTACCTTCCTCAGCTTCTTCTTCCTTTCTAGAGCTTTTACTTTAGCCTCCACTACTTCCTCCTTTCCTTCATTAACCTCCTCAAGTTCATCCACACTAGGGATCTCCATATTAGGATCAAATTCTCCCCTCTTCCTTCTGGTAGTAAGGAAGCTAATATGCTCCTTATCATCCTCATCATCCTCTAAACTCTGCTCAGCCAAGGGGGGAGGCACATAAGTTGATTTATTCATGGAGAATTTGGCCTTTATCTTTCCCTCAGTAGTAGTAGTTGTGGGTTTTGGTACTACAACTTCTTCAGCAACAAGTGCCTTACTTTTGGTCACTCTACTTCTTTTTTCCTTAGGAATCTCCTCCTGCGTCATTACAAAATCCCTCTTCCTCTTTGGAGACTCATCCTCTATCAACTTCAGAACTTCTCTTCTCTTAGCTAGCCTATTCTCCTTCTCCCTCTATTTTCTCAACCTATCCTTCCTTAGAGTCTCCTCTTTGTCCCATACCATCCCATAATCTACCTTCTTGTCAAAGGTCTCCCTTACAATCTCGCTCCCCATCGTACCTTCCTCATATGAAAAATTAACTTCAAAGGATGATAATTGATCAACCCACCAAGTGTGTACTTGTGGTCAAGCATGTGCTGCATTATGATCACTGACCAGTTGATCTTCTTCTTCTCCTTCAGATGGAACAAAATGCAGTGCCCATAGCTTGATACCGCATTTGTGAAATTTATCTTTCGAAGAAGGAGATGAGCTATTATAAACTGCCAGTACCTCGGCTCCTGTGGAATATGGGTGCTTATATTCTCTCCAAACCACCCTTCTGGCATATAGGCCATTTTATCATAGCTCGTGGACTCTTCTCAACAGTTTGGCAAGGTACGCCGGAGTGATCTTAATCTCCTTTCCTTTTTCCGTAATCTTTAATTCTTCGTCACTGACAATGCACTTCTTCATGTTTTTGTAAAATTCTATGACAAGCTTGGGAAATGTCATCTCCTTTAACCTTATCCAAGTGTCAAGTTAGTGAAATTCAATGGTTTCCTTGTAGGGTGATGACTCAAGAAATGCGTTATCTCCAAGGTGTCTATGGGAGATAATAGAGTTGGGGTTTGACCTGTATAGAACATGAACAAAGATATTTGGAGGGATTTGAATAATGACTTATTCTCTGCTGGATTTGGATTTCTTTGGTGCCATGATTAGAATGAGA
>CATIWQ010103178.1:0-29005 GCA_949673415.1 Euphorbia schlechtendalii | reverse complement strand
TATATATAAAAGAGATAAGAAAAGGAAATGAAAAGAAATAATAAATTAATAAAAGAAAAGAAATAAATAAAGAATGGCATGTAAATAGTGGCCCAAATCAAGGGATTTTGAATAGAAAATGTAGGAAATAAAGGGGACAATTAGGGATTTTTTTTCTCCCTATATGTACGAGGAATTTTCGGTGAAAAGAAGGAGAAAAAATTAAAAAAAAAAAAACTTTCTTGACGAAATGAGAGAAAATTGTCACGAAAAATTTTTTTTCTTGATGACATAATTCTACCTTTTTGACAACAATTTTTATTCGTCTTTCTTTCAAAAATCCTTTGATTATTTTCAGGTGTAAAATAAGTTTGGGTTTCGAATCTAATTATTTTTAAATCAATTTCTTTCACCTGTTTTTCTCAAAAATCCTCAAATATTCTTGAACCTAAAAAAAATTTAGAACCTGAATCTAATTATTTTAGAATAAATAAACCTTTCTTTTTCATACTAATCAAACAAAAAAGAATGAGGAGCACTCCCTGAGATCAAGTAGATTTATTGACGTGGATTCGCAACCAAAGGATAAGCTTCTAAGTTCCTAGAGTTGTTTTTTCCTATGTCTTATGCTACGCTACTTTTTTTTTCTCCTAAATTCTGAGACGGACTCAATTTTCGTCATTGACCTAGGATTTATTTTATTCCTTTTGTTGTTTTAATTCTATTTTATTAACTCTTTTTTTATTTTTTTCATTTATTTAATTGTCATTTTTATTTATTATGTAGCTTTCTTTTATTCTTTATCTTTTCTTTTAATTATTTAATTGTGAAGATTACACAAAATACATGTTAGAACACCTCTACAAAGGGGATTAAAATTATTCCCGGATGACAGACATCACCTTTTTCCATGTGATCATTTTCATTAAATAAAAATGAGCAACCTACGTGTTAATAAAATGAATTGTTTTCTTCCAAAATAAGAATGTTTAACATCCGTTATTTTCATTAGGCCACACGGGCATTGTCAAAATTAAATCGAGCATACGTGTAAATATTTGTTCCATGTTATATCTCATGTACTAACCTTTGTAGGTGCAGGTAGATTAAGCTAGATGTATGCCTAGGATTTTATTTCCTTCAGGATTGCAATTATTTTTAAAGGAAATGTAATTAATAGATTAGGCAGGCGGTTGCATCCCCCAAGGTTTTGAAATTTATAATTTTATTTTCTCGCATTTATTTACTACTTTTTGTATGGATTTACTGTTTTTCGTATGAGTGTTAAATCATACTTTATAAACACGAAAATGACATAAGTTCGAATATGCATAATTAAGAAACACGGTTTTCTATTGAACCATGATGTGATGGATGCTTCCTTGTGATATTCTACCGTTGGCATGCAAGCAATCAAGATAAACATATTCATAAAGATTCAGTAAGAATGACAATTCATTGATGAACTTAACAGGGGTATTGATCGCAAGGTTTTGACTCTACTTAATCAGAGGGCTTATATTTTGTAATGAAGCCAAAAACCTTGTTCCCCACTCTTCTACTGACAAGTTAAGAAGTTCAAAATATGAACAAGTGTTGTCAATACCGCTTATCAAATAGAAATATGGTGACAACTGCAAGTATACAGTTTTGATGTAGTTTTAAAAGATATCGATCCCACAGGGAAGGAATTCAGTTCTAAAAACCAACTAGAGTTACGGGGTAAACGAAATCAGATAATATGAATTGGAGGGTTTGGATGATAGACGGATAAATAGATAGATGTATGAATAGACAAGAGAAAATGTAAAATATATAGATGTTTCCGAAGAACAAGTTTAGCAGAGAAAAACATGCAAAATCATCAAGAATATTTTGTACACTAGATAACTTCAACAACTACTGTTTTAGACTCCCTAATATTAAATAATTCACCGCAGAGTAACACATGAGATGACTTTTCTAAATCTTGGGTAAATGAATTATGACACTTATAAAAACCTGGATAACAATATTACTATGCTTAGTACAAGTCGTTCTCACATAGCCATATTTAGCAAGTTACCATTCCAAAAATGTTAGCTTAGTAAACAGCGTTATAATCACAGATCCAGTGATTATACACAATCTTGTTAACCTCGAAATCACTCTTAAAGTTAACTCGAAAGCATATAACTTGATTAATATAAATGATGCAAAACGAATTACTCGTTATGACACATAGACATATCATGAATTTTGAAATAGAAAGTATAATCAGAAAACAAAGTAATGTTGTACGGTTTGCAAGTGAAAGCTAAATTTGATCAAACTATATCCACTTTTTAATGAGAGTAGTCAATTCTCATAATTCCTGCGTCTATTTTGAATCTGGTCTCGACTCGTACAGAACCTCTGCTAGGATATTATTCTTTGTGGATCTCGAATAAAAGAATGTTGAAGAATGAAAACTTTTATTGATAAGTGCTTTGCAATTACACTCATATAACAAACACTCGAATTTGTGTAGAAATATAGTGATTGAAATAGGAATCGAATCACTTATACATTTTTCTCGCTATGACTTTAAACTTAGCGAGTTCTAAATATTTTCACTCTCTAGCTATACACGCATACTATCATTCAATGCCTTCTATTCATGGCATAGCCATGCACCACGCACCTCTCTCTGAAATTGGTTGAGTTTGAACCATATTTATAGAGTACGAAGGGTTGCGTCTATCTAAACAAAGAGTCGTGTCCTTTGGCGAAGAGTTGCATCACTTCATTTTGATTGGATGCAAAGATTCATCCTCATACACAATGGAAAGGCACCTTTTCATGATTGGTTAACTTCTAAAGGGTGTCTTTTTGATTGGTTGTTGATGGCGGTTGATCGTGGTTGATCGTGGTTATCTGGCGGTTGGTAGTTGAAAAGAGATAACGATTAATCGTCATAAGTCGCAACCGCGAATCACATGTCATGATCGTGAACATTGGTTGGTAGTTTTCTATTTATGAAGAGTGACAAGTCGCGACCGCAAATAGATGTCACGATAGTGAAATGCTTTTTCTTCGTGATTCTTCTCTGCAACTTTACCGATCTTTGACAACTTCGATCCTAAGCCAAATCATTGTGTTCCACACATCTTTTTCACCTTTTTTACTCTTTTTCCATTAAATTCCACTTTTGTTCATTTTACTCCCAAGATTTACCTAGTTTCTACATTTGCATAAAAAACAACTACATACCATGTGAAATCTTTTATATGAAGTATTAAATGAAACAAAACCATATCTTTTTATGAAAATGTCATGATAATAAGTATAATTATACACTTATTAGGTATGAATATATCAAATGATTTGACTCCTGCCATCGATTAACCCTTTCAGGTTTTCTTATCAATGTACTTGCTTTTCTCTTTACTACCTAAGTTTTATCTGAGCCGCCCCTTTCGGGTTTTTAATGCAGTGGACTATTCTTTTTCTATTTTGGAAAGAGGTGTAATTTTCGCTCAACTAAAAGAGTGTTAATTGACAGGCTAATTACTCTTTTTTGCACTATAATTTACATGAATTATTTCTTTCACCTAGATGTGATAGCGTTTGAGCCTGCCTTGGTTGATTCATATCCATGACTTTAACAACTTCTTCATTCAACATTTTCTAATTAATTTGTTAGCCGCTCCTACCGCTTTGTTGGCTTGAAGAATACACGGTGATGAGTGATGATGCTCAATATTCGCCTTTTTAGTTGTTCTCATCTAAATCGAGAATGAGTGATTTTCCAAGGATGGAAAGCTTCAAAACCTATATCAGACTTAGTTTGATTCCATCAAGCGTAAACAGACACTGTCTATTGGTACTCATTCAATAGTGTGATAAATAGCCCATAAATGGTGATGAGCTGCGCGATGAAGTTGTTGACACATTGAAATTCTTTACTCCTTCTTTGTATCTTCAGCATTGGCATTATGTTGGCCAACGGTATCGAGTGTTTAACTACTTTGGGGAACTTAGCTTCAATTTGCTTTGTTAGCTCGATCTTTACTATTTCAGCTCATTTTGGTCTTGATCATGTCATCTTCTGTTTAACTTAATGTTTAGCAGAGATTTTGCATTTGGCGATCTTTCGGCCAACCTCTTGCATGTCTTCATAGGATCAGGTATCCCATGTTATCTAAGTACCTATGTTATCTCTCATTTTTCTTCAAGAGTCAAATCATTTGAAATTATTATAACGGATTCACTTATACCCCAATTAATTTCATGCAATGATGTGTCATGTATGCTAAAAAACATTATACTCATATTCACAAGAATGTGTGATGTCATTCGAAAGGATAATAAGCAAGAAAGTAAAGTTGGATGCATTTGAAGATTCAAAAGCCTCATTGGTAGAGTTTCTTAACATAAAAGAGTTGAAAATATTAACTATTAAATTATTAGCATCCTCATCCTCCACATGCAGAGCATCTTCTTTCCCAATGGTCACCTTTTTGTATTAGTACTCATTGGCTTGTTTCCCCACACATGTGTCCAAGGACTCTATCCACTCAAGCTTCTCAGCTTTCTCATACATCTCATTGTAAGTGCTGAAAGTTTCAGTCCTGAGCCTATGTCGATAGACTGGCAATGCCCCGGCTAATAGCTTTATAATCATCTCAAATAGATTGAGATTATCCTTGAGTAGCACCTAGGTTGCCATCCACCTATTGTAGTAGAGTTTGAATAATTCCTTGGGTCTTTGCTTGACGGCCTTGAGATTTTGTATGGTGGTTATTATTTCAGAATTGAAGCCATACTACTCTATTAGGGCCTCTAAGAGGTGCTTCAAGTCATGAGTTATTTCCAAGGGTAGCCTGTTATTCCATTCATTGGCCTGGAAATTCTAGAATTGGCTAACGTGAGTAGCCAAATACTATTACCATAGTTTTGCTATGTTGGGAGGTAGATACTAGAGGACTAACCCATCTATCATTTGCTAAAAATTGAGCTGAGGAGAAGTGAACGTTTTGGTCCTTTGGTTAAATTACCCCTAGGGGATTGTGGTACCTCTAGGAGTGACCATAAAGTTAGGAGCAAACGGTGCCTAGGTCACGACCAGATACTACGGTGGTTTGATCATGAAGTTTAAGCCCATGTTGAAGGAGGATGGGGCACTCGGATTCCGAGGGACCACAGGTTGTGAGGTAAAGCTCTGAAGTGGTGGGAAGGAATTATATAAAGGTATAACTGCCCATGCAGATACTATTGGTTGATGCCAACCTAGATGAAATAGACCTAAGCTGACCAATTGCTGATCAACTTGCCCCCTACTGAATTGATTTTGTGACTGAGCAACCCAGAAGGCATTATCTTTCCTTAACCCTGAATGATCATTACCCCTATAAGTCTGGCATGTCTGAAACTGACCAAACTATCTTGAACCTTGATCTAATTTGTTCGGTGCTTGCTAAATTGGAAGGCGTTAGTAGGATTTTTAAATGGGTCACTTGATGATGGAAACGTATTAGTAGCGGAGCCAGGCCTCCTAACCATAGGACGGCTGGTAATGGTGGGACCTTGGAGATTCCCAATTAATTATTTGTTAGAAAGCCCATCTAAGGCTCGATCTTCCTATTGACGAGGATGGATATAGATTTGCATGCTTGAATAAACTAGTCTCTGCAAAGAACAACGCTTAAGGTATTTATGATCTCTTGACCCGAAATCAACTACTAGACTATCGACCTTTCATGTGTGGCTAGTTCATCTCTTCTAGAACCACTTTGAAGATGTGACATTCCGAAACCCTTACCTAAACCAAAGAGTGATCTTCTATTTGAACTAAAATCTAAACTTGAACACAAACCCAAATCTGAATCCGAGTCTTCATTAGAATCAGTGTGTGGAATACCCTCTGATGGAAAGCTCTCTTGGTAAGCCACGATGGGGGAAATCCGGACGAGGCGGGGAGTCAGCCTCTTCCAAGCTTTAACTAAAGCAAACACAATTGGACAAATTTATCAGACATGAAATGCATTTTTGACATGCTTGATGTTGATGTGGGAAATGCATAACATGGCTACATCACAAAGGATTAATATGCTTTGATGCGATAAAATTCATGTTTGTAAATCCATTTGAAACAAACAAGGTTAGTCATTAGCAATAAAGACGTAACTCAAATGATAATAAGACTCGACCTGTGTGGTGAGGGCTTGAGGTTAAGGTGGCATCTATGTGATGTCGAGTGTTGTGTTTGCCAATCCACTTGGAACAAACAGGTCGACTGTCATACTATCCGTGTAGTAGTAGGCTTGTGGTAGAGTTGTGACTTGTGTTTTGACAATCCATTTGGAACAAAATATGTTGACTTTCGTAATACTCATGTGGTAATAGGCTTAGTTTTAAAGTGTGACTTATGTTTGCCAATCCATTTGGAATAAATAGATTGATTGCCAATATACCTGTGTGGCAAAAGGCTAAGGTTATGATTTGTGTTTGTCAATCCGCTAGAAACAAAAAAAATTGATCGCCGTAATGCCCATGTGGTAAAAGTCTAGGTTTTTTGAGATTTCATAACTGTGGCTCTTTCTCATGTTGTGAGGTGTCTTTGTTCAGCTTTGCACAATTGTGCGAGTCCAGGTAAATAGTGCATTATACCCTTAAGTGTGAAAATCGACTACTTTGTGTGACTCTTAGTCTAGTGGGTTTGTTGCCCTGAATGGGTAGATGAAGGAGTTAATGTGGTGGTGACAGTGGAGGAAGTGGTAGTGGCAGGGTGGAGATGTGGTGATGGTAACAGGCAGCGGTGGAGGAGGAGGTGGTGGTGGTGATGGTGGTAGTAACGGGGTGGAGGAAGTGGCAGATGTATTGGTCGGGTGGTGTTCGGGTAAAGGTGGTGGTGGTGATGGTGACGGTGGCATTAGTGATCTAGAGGGAGTGGTGGATGTGTTGATGTGGGTGGTGGAGGAAATAGTGATGTCTAGGTGGAGGTTATGTTGGTGCTAGTGTAAGCATGGGATTTTGATCCCCACTTGTGAGTTCAATGATGAAGCTGCAATTTGTTTTCCTTTGCTAGTCTTTCACTTTGACAGCATCTCGGAGGTCCTTGGGAGAAGCATTTCTTGTTTCTTTTAAACCTTAGGTAGTTTTTCTTACTCAGACTAGTCAAAGCTGGGATAAAATTAAGCCTAACGCCAATACCGATGTGACAACATCGATATTGGCTTTGGCAACATTGGTGTCAACATTGCAATAATGACACCGATATTGCCATCATAGCTGAGAATAGGCTTGGTTTAAGCCAAAATATACCCAAAAAAGGCAATAGTGACATCGATATTGACCACATCAGTACCAACGTGGTCACATCAGTACCGATGCTGCTAACATCGGTGTTAGCGTTGCAACATCGTTACCGACGTTGCTGAGTCAGTAGCATAATTGCAAAATTTCCGGAATAATTAAACACAAAGTCTCTCTAGGCCCCATACACCTTAGGTTGACATTAAGCCACCCTCCCTATACTATAGGGAGGCAAGGAAGGATCCTCCATAATGATGGAGGGAACATAAGTGGAGAAAAAAAAGGGAAAGGTCAAAAAGGCTAAGGAATAGGCTTTTTTGACTTTGGATTGAAGGGAGCTCTCCTACAAAAGGGGAGCTCATATTCAGAAAGGAGGGGTGATTGAATTTCTAAGGAAAAAAATGGAAAAGAAAGAGAGGAAAAGATCTAAAGAGCATTAGGGAGCATTTCTTCATGTGTTCTAGGGTGTTCTTTAGCAAAACACCAAACTTTGATCACCAACACTTGAGATTTCAGGTTAGTTAGATTAAATCCCTATGGTTTAGACTTGATTGGAGAGTTTACAACATCTTTATCACTCACGTGAAAGTTACTACACCTTTTGAAACATCCACTTTGGCAAGGAATAGATCCCTTCCAAAGATTTTCGGTAAATCACCAACCAACAATCAAATACAACCAAAAAGAAACAAGGAGAGCTTCCCAGAGGACTTCATGGACCTTAAAGAAAGTGGATTCATGACTACGGGGTAAGTCTCTGAGTTTCTAGAGTTTGTGCTTATATTTATATGCTTTTCTTTTTGAACTTTCATTTTCTTTTTGGTTATTTACATTTTTTAACACAAATCTATTTTTCGGGAATTGTGGTATGATTTCAAATATTTTTCAGTATTTTGTTTACATAAACATAATCTGCACATCTTGAGCTTTCTGGAATGATAAAGATCACTCGAAACGGATAAGTATATCAAAAGTTATGAATTTTCAAAGTTTTGTACAAACTTGTTTCGGTTTCCTGTGAAGAATGTTACTGTTTTCATTTCTGGGTTTGACGAAGATTTTTATTGTACATTTAGTTATTTTTATTAGGTTCCTTATATTGTGAGGTTTTCGGAATGATAAAGATCTCTTAAAATGGATAAGTATAAATAAAGTTATGATTTTTCGAAGTTACATAAAATTACGGTTCACGGTTTTGGACAATGCGGACTGTTTGATATTTTTCTGTATAAAGCTGTTTTTAAAACATGATTTCGTCACTTTCAGTTTGTTAAACACATCATGAGCATTCCAGAATGATGAGAATAGTTTGAATCCGATGACCGAAGTGAAAGTAATGATCTTCGGAAGTTTCGGCCTTTGTCTTTGCTGTTTTCTGCTATTTTTCATTGCTTTTCTACAGGTTTGGATCATCGACGTAGGTACCGACATTAAAGAAGTCGGTGTTGGCATTAGGAAAATGTCGGTACTGACCTTACTAACATCAGTACCGACATCGTCTTGGCATAATTGTGTATTTGCTTCGTTTCACTCCGTTTCGCTCCTTTTGAGCGCGAAATGACCCACCGAAACCTCTCCGAACTCGGAAATGCACCATTTGTGATAACTAACTCTCACATAGAGCTCATTTAAAAGTTATATATGAGTATTTTTTGAAGTGCTAATATGTGGATAGAGGTTTGGAGTGGCAATGGAAGTGCTTCAAGTCATCCATATCGATATCGCCCTTCACAGGGAGGTCGAAAACGATATGGATGACATCATTACCATTGCTAACCTAAATAATAGCTATGTTATGCATGTTTGACCTAGATTTATGTTTTTAATATTGTTTTAGGAAACCCCCACAAACGGAAAGCCCCGTTCCCGAATATCCAACCCTATAAAATTCACATGGGTCATTTTCATTAATTAAATGAGCAACATATTTGTATAAAAATGGATCATCTTTCATAATGGAACCCACGAGCCTTAGTCGGCATTTTTTATTTAACTCGACCACACGGGTCTTCCAAAATTTAAATCAAACATACTTGGTGCATTGGCACATATTTGTGTTGTAAAAATATTTTGTGTTAACCTTTGTGGATGCAGGTAGATTAGGTTAGATGTATGTTAGGATTTATTTTCCTTTGGGTATCGCACTTCAATAAAAATTGTGTATTTGTTAGATCATTTGTATTATAGGATATGGATGTATTCATTTACCTAGATCTCATGTATTTTAGACCATTTGTATTCCCCATCCCCAAATATGTAAATAATCCCCCCTAGACTAGGCCCATTTACTTTCCTATGTGTTTACTTTCCGCACTTATTTATTGCTTTCCTTATGCATGCTAAAACATAACTAGAAAACGGTTTAGAAGGGAGATATCACGATATTGGAATCTGGTAGCCACTTGCCTAATATGACTTAAATAATGACGAAATAAGTAACTCATCCAAACCTGAATCTCTATACTACGATATCGTTTAGGCTTAACGGATTTAGGTTGTACCAAATTTCCCAGAAGAGCTGATTCGGGTGGCGACTCTGTATAATGTAGGCTAGAGGTTTAGGCCTCGAGTCTTTGGAATCCTTCCACAACCATAACAACACATTTTCGAAAACCTCACGCTCCATCTCACAGGGCCGGCGCCTCACGACGACCTCGCGGGTAGAACATTGTTAGCTCATAGTGGTAACTCCGCTGAGGATTTCTTCTTTCTTTTAAACTTAAAAGTTTCGAAGATTTTTTATGGGTTAGTGAAAAGTTGTTATTTAAGTCAAACCATTTTTCAAGATTTTGATATTCCACAAAGCATATGCATTGGACGGATTAGCCATTGAGTTTAGGGTGCCTTATTTTACCGAGAAGCTTGTGAAAGTATCCTTTGCGACCCGTTGGCAACCGAAGCTACTTAGCGAGTGGATCACTTGTTGCCATACCGCATAGACCCTTTTGAACCTATTCAGGGGAAAGGGGGAAAGTGTATCTTAGTGCAACAAGAACTTTCTACATCAACAACCCATTGACCGAACTTATATAAGGAACCATAGACACTTCCACTAGGTTTACCAAAACAAGATACATTTATTTTCGTGCAAGAACGAACCTTAATATCCTTGCAATGTTAATATTAACCAAACCTAGAATTAGGAGCCTACCCCTTACGCGCGAGAGATATAAGGTCGGATGAGATATGTTGTGTGCTATGTGCTCATATCCGCATCACACATTCAAACGAGCATTTCTTTATGTATGGCATCACACTAACCACGATCTTTGTGCAGACACTACTATGCACACACACATATTGAAGTTACACCCGATATTACTCTAACACCAAACACATAGAAGACGCGCCAAGACAGCGTCACCTAGGAATAGGACAACAACACAAGGGCGCTCAAAGGATGCCCGAACATTTCACCTCGAGAATTATAGGAAAAAGGGTATAACACATCGTTTACCCAATCCCTTGTAAACCCTATAAGGAGTTTATTACCACATACTACACTAATACCAAACACCTAGTTTTAAAAGACACGCCAAGACAGCGTCACCTATAATTAGGACCACAGCACAAGGGCATCCAAAGGATGCCTGAACCTCTGCCCAAATGGGGCAACATACCCATCACCTCAAGAATCGTATAGGGTATAACACACTATTTACCCGATCCCTTGTAAACCCTATAAGTAGTTTATTACTTCATATCAAAGTTACACCTGATATTACACTAATACCAAACACCTAGTTTTAGAAGACGGGCCACGATATCATCACCTAGGATTAGAACCACAGCATAAGGGCATCCAAAGGACGCTCGAACCTCTACCCAAATAGGGAAACATACCTATCACCTTAGGAATCGTATAAAAAGGGTATAACACACTATTTTCCAGATCCCTTGTAAACCCTACAAGGAGTCTATTACCACATGGGTAATATGGTAGAACCATCAATACCATGAACCTTGTAACAAGGCCTTGATGTCACATGGACATCACCTTTACCCCAAAAGTTGGCGCCCTTTGACTTCATTTACATCATAATCAACCCACTACATACATAATCATTGTTCATACATATACTAAGTATGATATGATCTCTGTCTTGTGTACTTCTGCAAAGGTGTGGAGAAAGATTGATCATCGCCTTGTCAGAGTCTCTCCCATCGTGGCTACGCAAGGGAACATTCCATCTCAATAGGAGGGTGTGTCTTACACCAATTCGAGCAAAGATTCAGGTTCCAAGTCAGGTTCAGGACAAAGCTTTGACTTGAGCAGAGATCAATTCTTCAGCATGACCAACTCCCAAGATGACAACGTGACCAGGTGCCATTTCACCCATGAGGGGTCTTTCGTACAAGCTCAGGGCCCACAACAAAACATCAATGGGGAAATTACGAGTGCGCTGGAAGCCTTTATTAGTAGTGAGCAGTTTTTTCAAGCCATCAAGCATCATGCATGTCTGAGGCAATTGGAGGACCATAATTTAGATTGATTGTCAAATTCCAAGAACGCGGGGAATGCTCAAGTTCCTACTAATGGCCGTCCTCAGGTGAGGAGGCCCTATCATTTCCCAGCAACAGTCCCCCAAGCAAAATATTCCAGTTCGGCATGTGAAGTGGCCCGACGTAATTCGGACCATTTCAAGTGGGACAAAGTTCTGGAGGTAACCAGTCTAGACCAAACACAATGGCCCAGCCGCAACATCTATTCAGGTTCAGTCAGTTTGGCCATCAGTCATCAGCGCATTGCATCCGTAGTCAATCACTCAGTTATCAGCAGTACTAGTCAGCGGGTCATCTCTCAATTTCACTAGTCCTAGCCTCAACTCCCAGTAGGCAGGACCTCATAGTGCGACTGCTCCTACTTTGTCAACACTGGGATGAGTCCCCCAGCAAGCTTTAATCCGGTCCTCACTCAGTAGGCGCACCAAGCTTCACCATTGGTTTTGGATGTGCTGTGTTCACGCATGGCCAACCTCGCCGGCCACCTACGACTTTCACTCACCCTTATCAACCGGGATTTCCTTCCTATTGAGGGGGTGCTTTACTACAGAGCCAAGAACCAAACATAGCAGAGTTATGGCAATAGTTCTTAGCCACTCATGCATATCAATTCTCTGTTTTCCCTCCCACTCATTATCTGACGCTTCCAATAGTCCACGAGGAAGATTGGTTCCCCGATAACATTTTCATGCTAGAGTTGGTAAAGTACAAGGGAAAGGGAGACCCCAGATCTCATCTGACAAATTATCAGATGGTGATGAGGGCCAGAGGGATCTCGGATAGAATGCTGGCAAAATTCTTCATCATTACCATAGGCGAACAGGCTAACAAATGGTATAACAACCTACCTTCGAAGTATGGGGTAATTGCAACCGCTCGTTGAAGGCATTAGTAGAGCAATACGGTTTCAACTCCTAGATGAAGACCACAATGCAAAATCAGGAAGCCGTCAAAGAGATGCTCGGTGAACTATTCAAGCCCTACTACGGGCGATGGATGAAAACTCAAGTGTTGCTGAAAGACTGACTCAGCTTATCTGAGATGATTATCAAATTCTTAGACGGAGCCTTACAAGACTATAGAAACCAGTTGGGCATGGACACCTTCACGTCCTACAACGACGTTTGAGAAAGTTGAGAAGCTGGAGAGGATTGAGACCATGAACGCAGCGGCGGCTCCACCAACTAGCAAACCCTGGTACAAGAAGGCTGATGCAAGGTCCTCATCAGAGCCCACCTCTTAACAGCCGAAGGGGAAGCCGGTGGCTGTGCAAGTAGTGCAAGTAGAGATGGTGACATCCATACACTTGCCAAAGGAAGAATATCACGGAATCTCTCCCTACTCCACCAACCTGGGTTTCCTGTTCATAAAATTACGGGAGCTAAATAAGTGGGAGAGTGTAAAACCCTGGGTTCCCCCCAAAGTGGAGGAGAAGAATAATTTCTACCACTACCGCGTGGTGGCCGGACACAAGACCAATAACTGTAAGGACCTCTTGAGGGTTATCCGAAAGTTGATAGAGGACCGAGTGATAAAAGAGCCCTCTTTAAAACCTAGCATGACAAGCAACCCCCTCCCTCAGTTTGAAGACAAGGTGGGGATGATAAGCACGGGAATGGGAGAAGATGTCATCTTGTAATGAGTGGGGAAGGTAACTGAAGAATTAGTAATGATGATCGGATCAGAAATCGACCCTCGTCATGTGAGGACAGACCTGGAATTGGGAATGAGTTCATATGCCTTAGAGAAAGTGGGGAGCTGTCACTACCCAAAGTTCAGATTGTGTGGGATTTCTATAAACGACTACCGAGATTCCCCAAACTTCCACATCTTCAAGTACAAGACTCTCATAAGAGCACAGGATCTCTCGGATAACATGCTAGCAGCCTTATTCCCATGCTCGTTATCAGGGATAATAGAAGATTGGTACATGACTCAGTCACCCTCCACCCGGGGTAATTGGCATCGGATCTCCCATGCTTTCAAGCGGGATTTCTTATACATGGAGATTCATGGAGCCAACATGATGGATTTAGCGACCTACATCCAGGACGAGGATGATACGTTCAAGGAGTATAACTCTCAGTGGATGTCCATGTAGGTGAAGGTCAAGGAAAAACCAGAGAAGATCGTGCTGATGAGGATGCTGATGAGGATGCTCAACTCACGGGAATACTTAGACCTTGGGGAACTTATTGCTGTAGCATTGAAGATAGACATTGATTTTCAAAGCCTAGAGCTAGAGATCATGATTGTAAGATCGGGCATACCATTCGGCCATGTATTTGACATGATATCCCGATCAAACCGAGGAAAAGGCCTGGCCCAACTAGGACAAGTCAAGGGAACAATCATCATTGTAGTTTCCATGCCTCCGAGGCTTGCTCAGGTCCTGGATATAGTTTATATGAAATGTCTGTGTATGACGAAAGGGACTCACCCACCTTTCATATTCTCAAATTTAAGATCTTCATGAGAGCGCAAAGACTCCCCGATTCTAAACTAGCCAAATTATTCCTATGCTCATTGTTCCAAGCTGCGGGGGAATGGTATGGGAATCAACCAAGGGTATTGAGGTGCGATTAGAAGCTCATCTTCGAGGCTTTCATCAAAGACTTCACGCATATGCAATGACCCAGACACACCTTGAGGGAATTGACGGCCTGTGTCCGGAACAACTATGAGTCCTTCAAGAAGTATACCCGACGTTGGATAAACATTCAAGTCCCCATAAATTATAGAGCAAAAGAGCACGTCTTGGTACAGATGCTGGTTAACGGGGCAAGGCACTCGTACAAGTAACATCTCGGTCCAATGGGGCTCCGTACATTTGAAAGTCTGTTTGACATGGCCGTAAGATTAGATTGGTTCTTTCAAGAATCGGGGAAGTAAGTCAACATGGCAGATCGTAACTTCTTCAATGATTCTAGAGGGTATCAGATTATCTAATTGTCAATCGAGAATGCTACACAGAATCTTGACACTGTTAAGAAGAAACCTCGTCTCTTGGGACGATTGTTTTAGCATTATCTCTCACTAAAGGCAAGCCAAGAATACAGCATATGGTAACATTAGTATGGGAAGATGTAGTGGAAAAGATGAATCTAAATACGAGTAGATGAGGAATCTTCTTATGGTCTCCATATACATGTCATGCTTATATCATGTCCATAATATGTTCATGCCATATGCATACATAGCATACATATTATATGTTTGACATGCACACATAACATGATGTTATGTACATATCCTATGCCTGCCTTTACTTGAGTTATATGGCCACAACAATTAATTTCATGCAGGATTATATACAATAAGGTCTGGTTTCTTATTTCTTTTGCACACACTCATAATTTATGTTTTCCATTACTTTCATGCTTTTTGTATGCCCATGAAACACATAGAGGAAGAAGATAGGGTTATAAACATCACAATCTTTGGTATTTAACCGGAATAGATACCTCTTGAAACCATCCCATTCAAATTCATTCCTTCCATGCAACTTGATGTCACTTCAATAGTGCATATACCTATGAGTTAGGCTATTATGATCATATCATCCCTTGAATTATATCCTTTAAATTGAATACACATACAGGATCTTCTCATCACTCTAGTATTCATTAGCATTCGCTTGGTATCGCAATGGTACCCCGTAGGTTTGCATAATTCTACACAACCTTACTCATGACATGTTTGATACTGAAGTATGTCAAACACCCTCAATCCTTACATACTAAAACAAGTAGCGATCTCATTTCATCTCAACTCTAAATCAACTTCAACGTCCCACCGGCACCATAGAGCTCAGTCCGTACATACAGCGTATGTGACCATGTCAAACACCCTCAGTCATTACACTAAAATGAGAAACAATCTCATTTCATCTCAACTCCAAATCCACTTCAATGTCCCACCAACATCATAACATCCAATCTGTACATATAGCGTACATGACCATATCATCATACACTAAAAGGTGTAACAATCTCATTTCATATCAACTCAAAATCCACTTCAATGTCCCACTAACATTATAACATCCAATCCATACATATGACGTATGTGATCATGTCAAAAGCTCTCATTCCTTGTGTAATAAAAGAGCAATAATCTCATTACTCACTTTGATATCCCTCCGACATCATTACCTCTTGTCCATGCATATGGCATTCATGACCATTTCATGCATCACATGCATACATTTGTTCTATGGGTATCCCCAGGATTCATTATTTTACATCAGTTGGATTAATAACTCTATTTGTTCTTTTGAACACAGCACACGCAGTCTTTACTTTTTGTTTGACATAAACATTAACCCCTTGTTTTGCAACCATTACCTTACCTTGAACACACGTTATACATATTTAAGGTTATTTATCTAACCTAGCAATATCATACATCGCATGCATGAGATAAACTTCTTCTAGGTTTTGGCAAGAAGGATCAAGAATCTCACAAGTAACAAAATGACTACCTCGTTTAACCACCTAGGTTTGGGTCAAAAGTTTCAAATACCTCAAATCAAGTAAGGGTTCCATCAAATCTAGCTCTTGAGTTAGATTTGGAGAAGTCAATGTAAAAGACATCAACTCTTTAATCCGAAGAGGAGTATTCATATTCTTGCAAAGTAACAACAAAATGCCCACCATCAACAATGCGATATCATTTATGGAAACCTTTTAGATAATGATTAATTTAAGGGTTCATATGGGGGCAGATTTAAGAGGAGGTCCAAAAGTCTCTCATTCATTTAACCTTTGATCAAAGACATGGTTATAGCAACTACTGAAGGATACAACATAGAGAAAGTCCTATTCAAGCACATCTTCCAACAAATGAAGACCCTCCATACAGAATACAAAGGTTTCGGATCATCATATCCCAATATGGTCATTAAGGATCAACTGGTCAATAATGAAATGCTGAAAGATCAAGTAGAACTTCTAAATAGCTCCAATGGATATCCAATTAATCCAGTGGTCCATCAAACCAATAGAAGTGCAAAGTAAGAAAGGGCAACTCACAATTTCTACGAGAACCCTGATAGCTATTCATTTTCTGACACGTCTTTCAAGGAGCGAAGACCATCATTCTATAGGAGATTCATCTTTTAAGCTCACATTTTGCAATAAAAAAAATTGGCCTCTCTGGTCAACAAGGCAATCAATTTATCATGTTATCTTTATTTATTCTGCTTGAATTTTGCTCGATGACTCTATGCATTCATTTTAACATACACATATTGTTTTTAGTGTACATGTTGCATCATTACATCAGATTAACTTGGGTACCATCGAAAAAACTTCAAGGGGTAACCATTCAATGTGACTTGGACCTCTATGACAGAAAATGAGAGAATAATTAAAACAACGAAGCCGATGGTAACATTCACCATCCTCCACAATGGCAATCACATCCTCTACAAACCCTTGCTATCTCAAAGCTTATAAAAAATGGAGTTTCCATGAAGAGAATAAGATTAAGGACAAACCTTGTAAAACATAAACTTCCATCTACTGAACCCGGGAAGCCTAAAAGGGGCAAAAGAGTGAAGCACTAACATCAATCATCATGGACTTATAAACATGTTGATCAAAGGAGAACAAAGCTCCTAACCAAGACATAACAAAGAAGGGGTTATCATGAAGTGAAAAGAATACCGTTGTGTGACTGTGCCAGTTTCAAATAATAACAAATGCAATTCACTTAGTCCTCAAAACACTTATAATTTAAGGCTGGGTAAAATTCTAGAAGCACCTCTTTCATAAGAAAGGAAACACTTTTACAATAGATGAAGCTCATGACTGCAAGGCTGAGCATGAGAACGACTCTTCAACCTTCTTAATTGGTATGTATTGAGCATTACCATAGGAAGTAACAACAAAAAGAATAGACACAAAAGAAAGGAAGAAAAGATAGCTTGTATAATCGAAAATAGCGAGGTTCGAGCAGAAATTAGAGCATCAGTGAGGCGCTGACTATAAAACCCTTGCAGGATAGTTAGCAATAGAGGTCAAGGTCCAACGGTGGTAACCAATTTAAGTTCATCAATGAAATCAACATTTGCACTAAATCATATGTTGTGCAATGAATGTTTTCATGTCCGCAAGTAAAAATCACAATTAGATAAACATCATTTACATATACTTGTATATTTGCGTACTTGTATATGCTATGAATAACCATCATCGTCCTACAAAAAAATAAAAAAAATTAAAAAAAAAGAGAAAGATATGCTGATAATCCGAATAGGATGGTCTATGCAAAAAAGAGTCTGCTGGATTGAAAACCTGAAAGGGCGATCCAGGCAAAAGTTGAGATAAGGTTCGATAGATTGAAAACCTGTAAGGGTGATCTATGCAAAAATTAGAACCAAAGAAATATCAAATTCATCCTCTAGGAATAGAAAAGGACATCGTATGTCTACCGCAGAACCAAGGATGAATATCATCTAGTTTCCTTCGCAACATAGATCATCACGATGAGAAGTAACTCACAATGCTACAGCTGAATAATCTTCAAAGCTCGATAAAAAGTATCAGTTCTCACGATCAACTTTGGGGTTTATGTCAATGACATAAATCGAGATCAATGTCACCATCATTATACCATATAGGGAAAATGCAATTGTCAAGGAATGTTTAACTCATCTAAATCTACTCATGACTAGATTCAAGCCTCGAACCTGACTCTGGTCCAACCACAAAATTGAATTTCGACTCAGACCCATGACCCTCATCATTCCAAAGGAGGCCTCTCTCCACAACTCGAGTTAGCATTATCGATATGGGGCATCAGCTAGACAGCCTTACGTAATGTCAAAGAGAGGTTGCATTCACATGCATTTTTACTATGTACATATCATATGTGCACATGTAAATCTTGTTTTGTAGGAAAATCCAACAATCCTCGTGACATGGCCAGGGGTAAACCCTTAAATTCCAAGATCTATCAACCAACCGGAGTTATCAATGATAAAAATATGGTTTGGATTCAAGCAATTACAATATAACAAAAGCCCCTAAAATAACGGAGCGGCCATCGGGACATCCCTGAAAATCTCAAACTCAAAATACCACGTGTATCATGGGGTTAAAGAAAAATTTCTCAGAACCCTCATGTTTTAATTCTTGATTGAAGGGGCAAAAATTTTTGCTTTTAGCAATCTTAATTAAGGAATTAAAACATATGTCACAAGTATCTACCAATAAATTTCCTCATTCTTGCAGGTACCCCTTCAACTCATAGGGGGCATACAATTCAGACCACAACGGTCAACCATCCCACAGCGGATTTTGACGAGGACTCACAGCAATCAACATATCATCAAATGCATGGAGCACACAACTTTCATCCTTTCCCTAGTAGTTCTGAGGGTCGCAGTCGACCCACAATCAACTCGCAAGGGGCATACAATTCCGACCGCAATGGTCAACCATCCCATAGCGGATTTCGATGAATAATTATAGCAGTCAACATATCATCAAAGGCATGGAGCACATTGCTTTCATCCTGTCCCCAATAGTTCCGAGGGTCAGAGTCAACCCACGATCAACTCACAAGGGGCATATAATTCAGATCGCAATGGTTAACCATCCCATAGCGGATTTCTATGAAGACTTATTATGGTCAATGGACTTTCTACAGTTCGCGTTTTCCTTGACTTATTACAGTCGATGGACTTTCTACAGTCCGCACCTTCTCCAACTTATTACAGTCAATGGACTTTCTACAGTTCGCACCTTCTCTGACTTATTACAGTCAATGGACTTTCTACGATCCACACCTTTTTCTGATTTACTACAGTCGGTGGACTTTCTACAGTTCGCATTTTCTCTGACTTACTACAGTCAATGGATTTTCTACAGCCTGCATCTTCTTTGACTTGTTACAATCAATGGACTTTCTATGGTCCACACCTTTATCCAACTTACTACAATCAATGGACTTTCTACAATCCACACCTTCTATGACTTGTTATAGTCAAAGGACTTTCTACTATCCACACCTTTTTCTGACTTACTACAGTCGATGAACTTTCTACAGTCCATGCTTTCTCCGACTTACTACAGTCGATGGACTTTTTACAATCCGCATTTTCCCAACTTATTACAATCAATGGACCTACTACGGTCCACATATGCCTGACTTATTACAGTCAATAGACCTACTACAGTCCTCATTTTCTCGACTAATTATAGTCAATGGACCTATTACGGTTCGCATTTTTTTTACTTATTACAATCAATTGACCTACTACGGTTCGCATTTTTCCGACTCATTATAGTCAATGAACTTTCTACAATTCGCATCCTTCCGATATATTACAGGCAATGGACCTACTACGGTCTGCATCTTCCAGACTTATTACAGTCAATTGACCTATTACGATCTACATTTTCTCGACTTACCATAATCAATGGACCTACTATGGTCTGCATTTTTCCGACTCATTATAGTTAATGAACTTTCTACAGTTCGCATCCTTCCGATATATTACAATCAATGGACCTACTACGGTCTGCATCTTCTTGACTTATTACAGTCAATGGACCTATTACGGTCTACATTTTCTTGACTTACCACAATCAATGGACCTATTACGGTCTGGATTTTCTTGACTTATCATAGTTAATGGACCTATTACGGTCTGCACTTTCTCGACTTACCACAATCAATGGACCTATTACGATCCACATTTTCCCTGACTTACCATAGTCAATGGACCCATTACGATCCATATTTCCCCTACTTACCATAGTCAACGGACCTATTACGGTCCATATTTCCCCAACTTACCATAGTCAACGGACCTATTACGATCCACATTTCCCCGATTTACCACAGTCAACGGACCTATTACGATCCACGTTTCCTCGACCTATCACAGTCAATGGGCCCATTATGGTCCCCATTTCCCTGATTTACCATAGTCAATGGAGCTGTTACGAAGGTCGACAGGAAAACATCATCGAACCAGCAACCTACTAGGAGTGCCGAGAGACTAGCCACACGATGCTATAATGCAAAGCTCCCGGATCATAAAAAATATCCCACATCAAGAAGCGCCAACCGTGACAGGTCAGGTATCATCTCTAAACCCCGCTGCTCTTTCAATCGTGAATCATACTAATCACATAATCAGTAGCGATCCCATGAGGGGTAGCCTGTAAGGATGGGATTTTGATCCCAACTCACGAGTTCAATGATGAAGCTGTAATTTATTTTCCTTTGCTAGTCTTTCACCTTGATAGGGTCTTGGAGGTCCTCGAGAGAAGCATTCCTTGTTTCTTTTAAACCTTAGGCAGTTTTTCTTACTCAGACTAGTCAAAGCTAGGATAAAATTAAGCTTAATACCAATACCAATGTGACAACATCCGTATTGGCGTTGGCAACATTGGTGTCAGCATTGAAATAACGACACCGATATTGCCATCATAGTTGAGAACAGGCTTGGCTTAAGCTAAAATCTACTCAGAAAAGGTAATAGTGACACCAATATTGACCACATTGGTACCGATGTGGTCACATCAGTACCAATGTGGCTAACATCGATATCAGCGTTGCAACATCGGTACCGACGTCGTTGAGTTAGCAGTAGTAGAATTGCAGAATTTCAGGAATAATTGAACACATAGTCTCTCTAGGCCCCATACACCTTAGGTTGACATTAAGTCACCCTCCCTATACTATAGGGTGGCTAGAAAGGACCTTCCATAATGATGGAGGGAACATAAGTGAAGAAAAAAAAGGGAAAGGTAAAAAAAGGCTAAGTAATAGGCTTTTTTGACTTTAGATTGAAGGGAGCTCTCTTACAAAAGGGGAGCTGATATTCAGAAAGGAGGGGGGATAGAATTTCTAAGGAAAAAAATGGAAAAGCAAAAGAGGAAAAGATCTAAAGAGCATTAGGGAGCATTTCTTCACGTGTTCTAGGGTGTTCTTGAGCAAAACACCAAACTTTGATCACCAACACTTAAGATTTTGGGTTAGTTAGATTAAATCCTTGAGGTTTAGACTTGAATGGAGAGTTTACAACATCTTGATCACTCATTTGAAGGTTACTACACCTGCTAAAACATCTACTTTGACAAGGAATAGATCCCTTCCAAAGATTTTTGGTAAATCACCAACCAACAACCAAATACAACCAAAAAGAAACAATGAGAGCTTCCCGGAGGACTTCATGGACCTTAAAGAAAGTGGATTCATGACAACAGGGTAAGCCTCTGAGTTCCTAGAGTTTGTGATTACATTTATATGCTTTTCTTTTTTAACTTTCATTTTCTTTTTTATTATTTCCATTTTTGCACACCAATCTATTTTTCAGGAACTACGATATGATTTCAAATCTTTTTGAGTATTTTGTTTACATAAACATATTATACACATCTTGAGCTTTCAAGAATGATAAAGTGATAAGTGTATAATTACACTAATTAACATGATATATTCAATCATAAAATGATATGGTTTAGAGTTATTTTATACTTTATATAAAAGATTACACGTGATATGTAGTTATTTTTTATGCAAATGTAAAAACTAGGTAAATTTTGGGAGTAAAATGATCAAAGATGGAATTCAATGTAAAAAGAGTGAAAAAAAGGTGCAAAAAGATGCGTGGAACATAAGGAAATGGCTCAGGATCGAAGCTGTCAAAGATCGGTAAAGTTGCAAAGAAGAAATAAGAAGAAAAACACATTTCACAATCGTGACACCCATTCACGGTCGCGACTTGTTACTCTTCATAATCAAAAAGTTTCCAACTAATAGTCACAATCGTGATACATGTATCATGCTCGAAACTTGTGACAGATATTGGTAAACTCTTCTCAACTACCAACCGTCGGACAAGAACGATCAACCGCCATCAACTATCAGACGAAAAGACACCTTTTGGAAGTCAACCAATCATGAAAAGGTGCCTTTCCATTGTAGATAAGGATGAAGCCCTACATCCAATCATATTGAAGTGATGCAACCCTTCGCCAATGGATACAACTCTTCGTTTGGATAGACGCATCCCTTTGCACTCTATAAATAGGATTCAAAACTCAACCATTTCTGTGTGGAGTGTGGGCAATGAAAAGTAGTATGCGTGATACACATTAGAGAGTGAAAATAGTATAGATTTCTCTACATTCAAAGTTATAGTGAGAAAATTGTATAACTGATTCGATTCTTATTTCGATCACTAGATTTCTTCACAAATTTGAGCGATTGTTGTATGAGTGTAATTGCAAAGCACTTATCAATAAAAGTTTTTGTTCTTCAACATTCTTTTATTCGATATTCATAAAGAATAGCATCCTAGCGGAGGTTTTGTACGAGTTGAGACCGAATTCAAAGTAGACGCAGGAATTGTGGGAATTGACGACTCCCATTAAAGAGTGGATACGGTTTGATCAACTTTAGCTTTCACTTGCATACCTTACAACTTTACTTTGCTTTCTACTTATACTTTCTATTTCAAAATTTATGATATGTCTATGTGTCATAATGAGTATTTCATCTTGCATCATTTATATTAATCAAGTTATATGCTTTCGAGTTAACTTTAAGAGTGATTTCGGGGTTAACAAGATTGTGTATAATCACTGGATATGTGATTATAACACTATTTTGTGAGCAAAAATTTTTGGAATGGTAACTTACTAAATATGGGTATGTGAGAGCGACATGTACTAAGCATGGTAATATTGTTATCTAGGTTCTTATAAGTGTCATAATTTGTTTACCCTAGATCTGGAAAAGTGATTTCATGTGTTGCTCTATGGTGAATTATTGAATATTTGGGCGTCTAGAACCGTATTTGTTGAAGTTATCTAGTGTGTGAAATTTACTTGATTTTGCATATTTTTCTCTACTAACTTGTTCATAGGGAAATTCTATATAGTTTACATCTTCTCTAATCTGTTCATGCATCAGTCTATTCATTAGTCTACCATCCAAACCCTCCAATATAACTATCTTATTTCGTTTGTTCCATAACTCTGGTTGGTCTTTAGAACCAAATTCCTTCCCTGTGGGATCGATATCTTTTAAAACTACATCATAACTATATAATTGCAGTGATCATCATTTTTTTATTTGATAAGTGGTATTGACAACACCTGTTCGTATTTTGAACTTCTATCTTATCAGTAGAAAAGTGGAGAACAAGGTTATTGTCACTGTTACTGAATATAAGCCTATCGGAACGAGTATAGTCAAAATCTTGCGAACAAGTTTTTGGTGCCGTTGTCGGAGAAGGTAAGTGTGTTCTTAGAGATTAAAAATTTGGAGACTATGGTACGTTTGTATTTTGCTTTAATTATTATTTTTATTTTTATATCTATTTGTTATAGTATTTTGTTTTGTGTTTAAAATGTTTACTAACATACATTGGGATAAGTTTTGTGGTGATTACATGATTGATAACTTAATTGACACATGAGTAGATGAAATTTGTCATATTATATCTCATGAAGAGTCAACATCTGAATCTCTTGAAAATTTAGAATATTCCTTCAAAACCGAAACATTAGTTAGAGAAGATGATCCTATACCACCTTCTATAGATAAACCACCCTTAGTAGAATTGAAGCAATTGCCTAGTCATTTGAAGTATGCATTTTTAGGAAGCAACAATACCTTACCCATTATAATTTCTAGTAAGTTATCTCATGTACAACAAGAAGCATTATTGGAGACAATAAAGAGTAGAATAAAGAGTATTGGTTGGCAAATTTCCGATATTAGAGTAATTAGCCCTAATATAGAGATGCATTCTATTAATTTGGAAAATGATAGCAAATCTATAATAAAAAGGCAAATAAGATTAAATCCTCACATGAAGGAAGTTGTTAAGAAGGAGATTATTAAGTTGCTAGAAACAGGAATTATCTATTCGATTTCAGAAAGTGAATGGGTCAGTCATGTTTAATGTGTTCCGAAAAAGGGAGGTATTACTATAGTTCAAAATGAAACGGGTAACTTAGTTCTTACTAGGACAACAACTGGATGGAGAGTTTGCATAGATTATAGAAAATTAAATGCAACCACTAGGAAAGACCATTTCCCTTTATCATTTTATAGATCAAATGTTAGAAAGGATATCAGGTCATGCATTTTACTATTTTCTCGATGGATTCTCTGGATATTTTCAAATTCATATTAAGCCAGATAACCAAGACGAAACCACTTTTACATGTCCATTTGGTACATTTGCTTATAGAAGAATGCCTTTTGGGTTGTGCAAAGCTCCGGCTACTTTTCAAATGTGTGTTTCAGCTATTTTTAGTAAGTATGTGGAGGATATTATGGAGGTTTTCATTGATTATTTCTCTGTATATGGAAATTCTTTTGAGAAATATCTAGAAAATTTGGATAAAGTACTTGCTAGATGTGAGGAAACTAATTTGGTATTAAATTGGGAGAAATGTCATTTTATGGTCAATGAAGGTATAGTTTTAAGTCATAAGATAGATGAAAAGGGAATTCATGTAGATATAGCAAAAAAAAAGATCATTGAGACATTACCTCCTCCCATAAATGTTAAGGGAATAAGATCATTTCTAGACCATGCTAGATTTTACAAAAGGTTTATTAAGGATTTTTCAAATATAGCTAAACCTTAAACCAAATTATTAGTTAAAGATGTGAAGTTCGATTTCTCTGATGACTGTTTAAAAACCTTCAACACTTTAAAACGAGCATTAGTTTCGGCACCCATAATTGTGAAACCAAATTGGTCTCTACCATTTGAATTGATGTGTGATGCTAGTGATGTTGTTGTTGATTGTGTATTAGGAAAAAGGAATGAAAAGAATTTGCATGCAATTTATTATGTGAGTCACACTTTATCTTCTACACAATTCAATTATACTACCACTGAAAAAGAGATGTTAGCAGTTGTATATGCATGTGACAAGATTATATCATATTTGATTGGATATAAGGTAATAGTTTATACAGATCATGCTTCTTTGAGATATTTGTTTGCTAAGAAAGATGTCAAACCTAGATTAATTAGGTGGATCCTACTTTTACAAGAATTTGACTTAGAAATAAGGGATAAAAAGGGAAGTGAGAATACCGTAGCTGATCACTTATCTCATTTAGAAGATGATAAGGGACCTATAGGTGAAACTGGTGATATTAATGAACTTTTTCCAGATGAAAATCTTATGTCTATTAAACATATTGTTAGTCTATGGTATGCTGACTTTGTAAATTATTTGGTTACGCATACTTTACCCTCTGATTTCGATTTTAATGATGAGAAGAAATTTTTTAAGGATATTAGATCATTTATGTGGGATAACCCTTATTTGTTTGAGGTATGTGTTGATGGTATTATTCGAAGATGTATAGATGATACTAACTTTTATTCAATTTTAAGTCATTGCCATGATATCATATATGGAGGACATTTAGGATCAGCTAAGACAGCTGCTAAAGTTTTAGAGAGTGGGTTTTATTAGCCAACATTGTTCAAGGATGCTAGAGACTTTGTTCAGAATTGTGATAATTGTCAAAGAACAGGAAATATAAATCGAAGAGACGAAATGCCATTGAAAAACATCTTAGAAGTGGAGCTTTTTTATGTTTGGGGTATAGATTTCATGGGACCATTTCCTAACTCTGAAGGTAATAATTACATTCTGGTTGTAGTTGATTATGTTTCAAAATGGATTGACGCTAGCACATATGGTAAGAATGATGCTAGAGTAGTTGCTAAGTTTCTTAAGCAATTATTTAGTAGATTTAGAGTTCCTAGGACCATAATTAGCGTTGGAGGTTCACATTTCATCAATAAGACTTTTAAAAGCTTGATGTATAAGTATGGAGTACATTATAAGGTTGCTACCCCATATCACCCTCAGACAGTGGTCAAGTAGAAATTTCTAATTAAGAAATTAAGTGGATTCTCAAAAAGACTATCTCGAATTCTAGGAAGGATTGGTCTAATAAGTTAAATGATGCATTATGGGCTTACAAAACAGCTTTTAAGACATCTATTGGTATGACACCCGATAAGTTGGTTTACGGAAAGGCTTATCATTTACCTATAGAATTAGAGCATAAGGCTTTATGGGCTTTGAAGAATTTGAATATGGATTTACACAAAGCCGGTGAAAGAAGAAAGCTGGATTTAAATGCGTTAGAAGAACATGTTTGTCATCATATAAAAATGCAAAGATCTATAAAGAGAAGACAAAACAATTACAAGATGTGAAATTACAGCAAAAGAAGTTTAAGATTGGAGATAGAGTTCTATTATATAATTCCAAACTTTGCTTGTTCACTCGAAAACTCAAATCTCATTGGAAAGGACCTTACGAAGTTATTCAGGTATTTGACAATGGAGCATTGGAATTGAAAGCTGAAAATGGATAAATATTTCAAGCCAATGGCCAACAATGTAAACCTTATCTTGAAAACAAATTTGAACAACAGGACGTTGATGTTCAATTATTATCTTCACCATAAATTATTCCAGGTATGAATATAGTATTTATTAATTTTATTTAACATGTTTGCTTTTCTAAGTTTTTCTAGGACTAAGTCTAAAAATTATAGAAATAGAAGGATTGAAGAAGTTACAATCGCAACTATAGATCGCACCCTTGACATTATGCAGTAAAACCTTCTGTTCCTATTGTGAAGAAAGTCAAAATTTCACGATCACGACATGGGAAGAATATTACTGTTACAGATCGTGATTTAACATGCGACATATGGCTGAAATTGCCATTAACGGCTAGTTTGAAGGAAAAACAGCTATATTGACTATTTTAACCAATCAATGACCTATTAGAACTCTATATAAAGGTCTAGGTTGAATCCATAACCACCACAACCTTCTACAAAACTTACAAATGTTCTGATTCTTTCATCTATATTCTTCTACATTCAACCTTTTTCAACCTTCACTTCAAAAACCAAAATGCCTCGTGTTAAGGTAGCAGCAAATAGAAGAGAATTCCCGAATTATCAACAAGATTATGGTTGTCCTTTTCCCATTCATTCATGTGAAGAAGGGAAAAGATTCCAAGTTCTAAAGAAGTTAGAGATTAACGGTATCATTTTTCTTGATTTGGTTTTCTTGGAGACTTTAGGACTCCATGAACAAATAGGGATGTATCTTGCTGATCTTGGTTTAAGCACGTTTGTGGGGATGCGATTTCCACAAAACCATGATTGGATTATGGAATGTCTAGTGATATTCGATTTTGAAGATAAGAAGAAGATGGCGATTCAATTTCGCAACCAAGGTAGAAATTATACTGTCACAGGAGAGATTATGCATACTTGGTTCGGATTTGAAGTTGAAAATTCATCGAGCATGATGGATTCCTTTCAATCGAATCGAGTTTGGGAAGATTTAACGGGTAAGAGAACCTTGGACCTTAAAAATTCTCCAAATAAACTTATTAAGGATGAGTGTATTCTTCTACTCCAAAAATACCTTGCCACTTCGATATTTTATCAAGAAGAGAACACCAAAGTCCAAAAGAGAGATTTGTTTGTTCTTTCCTGTGTAATAAATAAGCAAAAAGTGGAGTTCGTGGATATAATTTGGGATATAATGAAGAAGAATTCAACGAGCATGAGAAACAAGATTGGTGTGGCCAAAATTATCACCGCAATCATCTCGGGTGCACGAAATGAACTCCCCTATATCCATCAACTGGGGTGAGTATTTTTGCTATATGGATGGGAATTATTTGAAGAACACCGGACTTCTTTAAGAGAACAATGGTGTATATTCCTTCTACTCCTACTCCAACTGCACCAAGAAACTAATCTCGACTCATGAAGATTCTTCCATCGGCCCATTTGATCCAACTACTAGACATGAAGATTCTAAAAGAAAAGTAATAAATCGATGCTTCGAAAACTACTATCATTCTTTAGAAAATAAAATTGTAAATTTACTCCTAGTCCTCCGGATTCTCCTTCTCAATAACAATGGGTTTACTCTTTTCTTTATTTTTCTTTTTCAAATTTTTAGACTAGTTGTTAGTTTAGTTTTAGATTTTAATAAAATCTCTCACAATGAGGACATTGTGTTCTTAAGTGTGGGGGGCTATTGTAAAAAATCCCAAAAATCCAAAAAAATTAAATAAAATTAAAAAATTGAGGAATAAAAAATTTTTCTTGATTTTGTGTTGTTTACATCTTATCCATACATATATTATACTAACATATGTTCCAAGGTTATTGTGAGTGTTAGGTATTTCAAGTTTAATGT
>CATIWQ010103176.1:0-19543 GCA_949673415.1 Euphorbia schlechtendalii | reverse complement strand
AATATTTAGTAGACGGAGAGTGTAATATTTTTGTTTACAAACTTTGTCGGCAGTTGATAAAACTTGGCTCCCTTCGTTTTTTAAGCATATTAATTTATCGTTATTAGTTTAATTTCCATAACAAACTGTTCAATTGATACTGTTAAAATAACAAACAAGTGTAAATAAGATGAAAAAGAAAAATTTTGAAATGAACTCTTTTTTGAATTTCTATGTTTTGACTAAAGAAAGATGGAAGAAAGATGAGAAGGAGAATTTTTGAAATTAACTCTTTTTTATGTTTTGACTAAAAACGGAGGTTATATTTGCAGGTTTGCACCAAGGTTATATTAATTAACATATGTTTATCCAAATACAATTCTATAAGCATATTGCATTAGAAAACATATCGGACCGAAATTTCATTATTTCATGATATGGATTTGATGATGGTGCAGGGATAGGATGGGAGGAGCAGAAGGAGAGGTTTTTGGAGGAGAATGAAGTGAAAAGGATGGAATTATGTTTGTGTGTAATTTAATGGTTAACATTTTTACATGTATGTATTTTTTATCTAAGTTTTTTGAAGAAAATTTTACCTCATTGCCTAGCACGAAAATTGCAAGGAATGTCTTAATTTAGTTATCTAAGACTAATTTTTATTAGAGATGCCAAACAGGTGAAGCTACACTTGTGCAAACAAAAACTTCTAAGAAAATTAATAATCCCGGGCTGTGATTTTCCAGAAATGAGCGTAGACCAAATCTGGACGTGATCCTGATCTATTCATATTTGTGTTCAATTACACTATTCCAGATCCGACTTGGATTCAACAGATCTAGAAATTTAGTATCCAAATTCATATGCAATAGATTCAACGGAATCGAGTCCAGAACGGATCCTTAATTGATTTATAAAAGGTTTTACGTTCTAAGAATATTATATGTAACATGGTATAGTACAACACGATTACCATTTTATTTAACTTAAGTGGTAAATGTTCATTAGTTTCTATTATATCTAGATCTTTAACTAATATCTATTTAAATATTATGTAATATAAAATGTATATAATTGTATTGTTTAAAAATAAATTATTAATCAAATCTATTATAACATCTTTGTAGTATAATGACTGAAGTCTAGGCTTAGTTTCAAGACGGAAGGTGTAAACTCTGAAGATTTTAGGTTCGAGTCACATTCGGGACGAGTTGGTGATTTTTTTTCCATTTAAATTTAAATCCAAATAAGACATTTTTTTGAAAAAAACATCTTCGTAGTATATAATTTTATTAACATCCATTACCATACGTATATAAACTTATATAAATGGATTTGGATTTAAAATAAAATCTGATACATTATTTGTATTTTTTCTGCTGGATCCAGATTTGACCCATGTTCATTGAATTCTAAAAAATAGGATTCATACCCTAAAAAATAAATTTGGATCCACGAATTTGAATCAAATCTAGGATCCACGCTCATCCCTATAACCTCCTTGGATTGTGGTTTAGTGTCTAGTTTGCATGTAGTATAAATGTTGTTTGTCACCTATATTATTACTCATTTGTTAACGTGTTATGTAATTTTTTGCTTTATTGCAATGTCACCCGTTACCTTTTTAGGTTGTTAAATAGGTTTCTAAAAGACAGTGAGAAAATCTGCAACATAGATAAAAAATAACAATATTATATAAACTAAATGAATAACATGTGTATCAGATAAATCAAATGTGTGAACAAATTGTAACGTTTAGCGTAATATTCGTAGAAATTAGTTTAAATGAAAAAATATTGATATGTCATTTGTGTTTATACGTAAAAGCAAATATTGTGACCAGGAAATGAGAAATTCTTATATAGTTGAGATTTTCAGCGTGCTTGTATACTATTATATAGCTAATAAATAAGTACTATCAGTTAATTTACATGTTAATCACTCGACAATACGTTAACCTTTAATCATCTAACAGTTTGTTCAATCAACAATTTGTATGTGATTAGGCCATTGGGTCAAATCGTATAGTTGTACCACAATTTTCGTCACATGTTAAAAAAGTTTTCATTTCATCAAATTGTATAGTGATTAGGTCCATTGGGTCTCATGACCAACAAAATGCCACTTGTATACTTCAAATTTCGTTTGCCCCAATAAGAAAACTTTTTCCGAAATTTATATTTAGTTTCTAGGTAAACGTACTATATATAGATTCCACCCAAATTTTTATCAGATTACAAAAAAGCCCTTTTCATCTTTCAGTTTTACATTATTTTAATATAAAACCGTTTCAAATTTTCTTTTTTACGCTCTAGATTTATAATATGTATATAATAGATGTGTTAAAACAGTTTGAGTTAAAGAGATAACAAACAAGAATATATAATAGATATATAACATATATATAATAGTATATATATTAGACATATAACATATATAACGCATGTACATATAATAGATATATAACGATTATATATACAGAGTATAAAAATGTAAAATCAAAACATAAAAAATAAAATGAATTCTTAAGAATTATTTTTGTAAATAATAAACTCTAATTGACAATTTCCCTTTTATATACATATAAAGAGCTTCAAAAATTAATTTATTGATACATTTTTAGTAGAAAAACATGTATCATTTATCACTGGTATACTATTTATACTTATGTTAAAAAATATACAGGACATATTTTCTCGCAAAGTAGGCGAAAAACAATTTTGGGGTTGCGAAAAGCAGCATCAAACAAGCAAAAGACAAAACATAATTAATATAAATTTTAGTATATTAAGTTAAGACTATATACAACATAGTTAAATCACATAAGAAAAAGACGCTACTTAAATTCTCACTAAAAGCACCACTAACGCGGCCGCAACCACCAGGGCCCGGCCGGGCCCGGCTTCAAACTAACTGTCACCAAGATTACACATAGTAGGCTGGTGGAAAAAGGAAATTAAGCTGAATGATAAGGAGAATAAAATCTTGCGATCAACAAGACCACATCGAGTCTCCAAAATTGGCATGGTCCACCAAATCCATGTCGAAAATGGTCCTAGCCTGGGACGCGATGGCTCTAGACGAAGGTGACCCGCTACTACTAGGGCTAGTTGGGCTGAGCCCATAGTTGTTGGCAATGGCAGTCTGGCGAACCTGAAGGTGAACCACTTCGGCCTGGGCTAACGCTAGTTGGGTTTGGAGCGCATCTATTTGTTGTTGTAAAGAAGAAATGGCTCCTACGCATCCGTACACTGGGTCTCGGATCCTTGCGTTCGCCTCGTAGACCATGCTGTTGACCGCATCCCCACGGTGGTGCACCGGTAGATCCTGCCGGAAAAATAAGTTTTCCTTCTTTAAGTCAACAATAATCTTCAAGATAACAGATTGCATAACACTTAAACCGAAAAATTTATTTTCCTTAAAGTCGATTGTATTTGTAGCTTTTGTGTTATTTGTGGCTGTCATTTTCGGTTTGTTGCTACTTCTTTTGCACCGAATACCATAATGAACACTACAGGTTCAAATTATCTTTTTTTTTTGCTTAAAATATAATTTAAATAACAAAAGAAATAAAATGATATATTATTATGAAATTCAAGTGATGAGTAGCCCACATAAGTTATTATACTCACAAAAAATTCTAATTATTATGTACATATATTTGTCAACGTAGTGGTTAATTATCACAAATAATTTTTCATTCATATTATCAACGGAATTCAAAATAATGCAAAATGCGTAAACAATTTGATGCACGAAACATTATGCACTTATATGCAGTTTTCAGATAAAAATCTGTACTCGGATGGAGTATTTTGATGACTTGTGATATACATGAAGTAAAAAGAAACTAGACGGAAGATAAAATGAATACGGGTAAAAATAAAGTCATCACTCACCTAATAGGAGTTTTTAATTTAAGAAACACAAATTTTAACTAGCGAAAGGTAAAGGGACGAAAGTGAACCTGCAACATCTTGTTGACATTGCTAGCACCAAAGATCTTATGAACATTAGCGAATTTCCGGGGTTGATCGGCCGGAAAATAAGGAGCAAAAACACAGTCTTGTGCACACCTTCTTCTCAATAGCTTGCAAGCCGCACATGGCGATCCTCCTCCGCCTTTTTTCCCGCTCTCTTTCATATCTTTCTTTAACTCTCTAATTTTTTTAAAAAAAACAAGATTTATGTTAAAAAAATGTACCTACAAGTTCGGAAGACGGGTTGTCCAAAACCGACTACTTACTCTACATGATTCATAGATCGTTTGATGACAAAATCGAACCACTCGAATCAAGGGGAAGCAATAGAATGAAGATTTAATGTGAGGACTTAGGAGCATGAAAAGAAAGAAATTGTGGTTTAAATAAGGGGGAAAAGTAAGAAAATAAAGAAGTCTAAATTTGAAATGTGGCCCACTAAAACTTTATTTTTATAGATTTTGGTCGACAAAAACATTTCTTGTGACGTGACACTTTTGGCGCCATTTTTTTTGGCTTTTTGTTTTTTTCTCTATATTTTCTTACTTTTTTTTTGTCTTTATTTAAAGATTATCTACTTGAAAAATATAATATTTATATGGAATATAACAAAATAAATGTAGTTTTCATATTTTGTTACACGAGTGAATTCTCTAATATTTTACTCAAATTCATATTGTATATTAGATTGAGTTAGGACCTCGTTAAATTACTAGTCTACCACTTAAGATTATATAATTTAATTGTGGTCATATTTAGATTGGATTTATAAATTAACTAGAATAAGTCGATTTATACCGAATTGAATTGAAAATAAGTTAACAATATATGCTAATTGTTGTTAATGTTGTTTCGTTGCCGACAGTTTCTTGAAGTTAGTAACTTTTGTCACTCAACATTTCAAACGGATTTTTAATCATCGTAATAGAACACTTAATATGTTGTTTAGTGTCGAAATGATAAAAGGATGAACAAATCTCTATACACCCACTATACGGGGAGACTCTTATTTAACTCATTCTAAATAAAAATGTAGGAGATTTAATTGTAAACAAACTTTTTTCAAGTTTTTTTTTTGTCTCACCTAGGCTTACAATAAATGGAAAAAAAAGTTTTCAACCCGTCCGAATGTGACTCGAACTTGAGATCTCTAGAATCAACAGCTCCCATCCTAACTATTATGCCAAGACCTCAGATACTTATGTCATGTTCTCTTGGATTATAAATCAATTTAATTCAATCCAATTCAACGTAGTTCAGTTTATAATTTACACTAAAATATGTAAATTATTTTCAATTCAGCTCAGCTCAGCCCACTTCAATTCAGTTTAAACATCAAAATTGAAGAGAATAAGATCTTAATGGATTATGTGTAGAAATATAATGTGTGAGACAAACTTAAATTAGCACCAGTTTTACAATTCTCAACTAGAAATTAATAGCTCACGTTTTTTTTTTGTTTTCTAATTTTACATGCATATAATGTCTATTTTTTTATCGTATGAATGCATTGACATATATGATATATCCATACTTTGAAAATATATAGTTGACAATTTTAAAAATTGGTAAATTATTCCATAAAGTCTGCAAAGTTTCTAAAACATGGTTAGTTCTGAAGTAATATATGTGAATAAGGTCATCTGAATTCAAATTTATTTTGCATTTTTCATTAGTGAAGCAATATGTAAGAATTTTATAGGATTTTGTTATGCAATTGTGATCAGAAAATAAATTTAACTTATTTAAGATTAGGTTTTCATATTAATAAACTTAGACTAAAATATAATCAAGTTCAATTCTGTTCGGTTTGATTCCAACCAATTCCAGAAAACCAGGCCTAAATCATTCTGCTGCTAAAATACTCCTACTCTTATAAAGTTGAATTAGTGTTTTGTACTAAGAATTATTACAAAGGGAAAAAATGGTCCATGCGCATGTTATTGTACGGCCTCCACATGGAAAGGAGGAGTGTTTGAATATATATATATATATAAGAGGAAGGTTTGAATATATAAGTAAGTGGATTAATTAATGATTATTCATTAAAAAATGCTTGAAATTTTTAATTCTTAAAATTATCTAAGAATTTTATATGTAGCCTAATCTAATTTAGAATATAAAAATGGCTTCCGAAATCAAAAGTTTCTACTATACCTTTATGCAGTGTTGAATATTGCTGTTATAAAGATGTCACTGCACGTATTTAGGACTAAAATTTGTGATAACTTTAGCAGTAGAATTTGTGATATTTAGCCGTAATATTTGTGATAATTTTACTATGTACAAATATATTATTTTATATATTTGACGATAAAGTTTCGATATTTTTGCTAAATAAGCTATTTCATAGCTACGATTTTTTGTTTTCAAATCTTATATATAATAGAATCTTGAAATGAATTGAGTCACTCTTCACGAAGTCAATAGTCGAAAATGGAACTAAAAAACTATATAATGCTAATCCAACCTAAGGTAAGTTACAATATTAATTGAAAACAGGTCACATTCTCTTGAATTATAAATCAATTAAGTTCAGTTCAGTACACTTCACTTTCATTCAATTACGTGTGGTTATTAATTTACATTCAATTCGGTTCAATCCACTTTAATTTAGTTCAATTCAATTTCCAGAAAGGAATTGTGCAAAAGTGAAGTTATATATGGTTTGATGTAATAAGTATTATTAAGCTTGCTGATACTCTTATTTTCTTAATTTGCAAGTATAATTAATTTTTATAATAATTACATGTATCATAATAATGACAATTATATTATATTAAATCTTTTTGGGTAATCTTATTGAGCAAATAAACTGTAAGCGGAGAGTTGACCAACTAGTTGACCTTGCAAAGTCAACTGATTTTACTCATCAATGATTTGGATTCCGTTGACTGGTGTTAAAGTTGATTAAGATTTAAGGGTTGATATTATTGCAATAAATTAGTGACTTTCAAAATCATCTCATGTATCATGTATCTAATATCATTTCGGTTGAGTATTTATTATGTTTTAATTATATATACTATCATTTTAATTAAATACTCCATCGTAAATACATAATCGTTGGATTAATGGGGAAGGGTATCAAATATCCGGTATCATATAAAAATCCCCCACTAACAAGATGTTCATATTTTCATCAACTTTTATAGAGTGTATCAGTTTAATTTTTAAATCACCTTCAAATTGATTTGACTTTCCAAGTATGTCATTTTTCTAATTTAATGAGAGATATCTTTAATTGACATGTGACTTTCGATGAACAAATAAGTTCTTTTTGCAAAGTTAGGAAAAGAATAGGTGGAATGAAACAATTTGGAGGATCCCATGTGCATGTGACTATTTTAATTTAATAAATTGTTGAGATATGTTGAAGTTTATAAATATAAACTTTACATGATTATAAAATCTGCTAAATTACATTTGCAAGAGGAGTCTAGACAAATTCTAACATTTGCCAGTAAACACATAGGAGCTGTTTCTCAAAACTTATCAAAAAGTCACTTATGTCTTATAAGTGACTTTTTTTAAAAGTAAGTCTGATTTATTTTTAACTTCTGTCTTATTTTTAACTTTTAAGCTAAAAAAAGTAATCAGAAACACTTCATTGTCTGAATTATAAGTTAAAATCTTCTTAAAAGACACATTTAAGTTAAAAGTTGAAAATGAGAAGTTTTGAGAAACACCTCCATAATTTGACAAGGTCTATTGATTGTGGGGTTTAAACCATAAACATTAATAAGTGCACACTACTAACTAACTAACTAACTAACAACAAACATCTATCACCTCTATAATATAGTAATTTTTTCATTAATTTTCGTACAATCCAAAATAAAATTGTTTGAGATGAATGTTTAGGATTTGCTATTTTCAACCTAGTTCAATTTAGCTCATTTTTATTGTAAATTTATGCTACATTAAAATGATTGCAGTTGATTTAGAAAGACAAGGGAATTAGTCTTAATAATGATTAAGACATAGAGTATAAGTCCACTCAAGTATGAAATCCAAGGATGCAATTGGGACAATGATATGGTTGCAACAAAATTCACCATGGTAGGTAAATTAGGTAAGACAATCACTCATATCACTACTTTTCAATAACAAGGTTTTTTCTTCCCTCAAAATAGTAGAAATTTTCATACTAATGAATAAACCATATAAGATTGGTTCAAATGCTTGTATTCAAATATTGTCAATAGTTGTCATTGTTAGCATTTACTTTTTATGTCAAAAACAACGAAAATACTAATCAAATACCTACCATTGTCCGTGGAGATAAAGACAACTCTTGAAGATGTCTCAAATACAAGTTTTTATTTAGTATATAGTGTTCTTTTTAATATACAAACCAGAAAGGTAACCGATAAAGTAGCATTTTATGCTCAATCAATGTCAGATGCTAGCAGTATTACGTAAAATCTAAATTCTCTATCCAAATTCCATCATGTGTTCATGTGCATAAACTAAATTTGATTTATAGTAAAATTTAAATGAAAAGATTACGATGAAATATGAGTCTAGATCGGATATCGCTGGTTATCATAGGATGTAAATTTCACTAAAGATAGTTGGATACTCTCACCGTTAAATAGTCACATAGTCTAACATATTATTTTAGTCAACCCATAGATTGGACCTTTTTTGGACAGTTAGAAATAAAAGGAAAGAATCTTCTTTCGGTTGGCAAAGTAATTCAAAAAAATTCAATTTTTTTTATTTAAATGAAAAATAATGGGCCCAACATGGAAGATATGATACATTCTTTTCCTTTTTGTCTCCATTACATCTTTTTTTTCTATGGCTATTTTTTTTTACAAATTTATGTGCAACTATGCAACATATTTTTTTGTAAAGACTTTTGTATTGATTCGGAGTATTCGGGCACTTTTATATCATGAAATTTTTGGAACTTCTCAAAGAGTATGTTTTTAGATTTTCAAATAATATCAAATAAAGTTTTCAGTGGTTAGTTATAATTGTTTTTAAATATTTTGAAAATAAAAGTTATGAATAGTATCGAACAAATATCAACAACTGACATCAATCACAATAATTAATAGTAAAAACTACACTAATTAACCGCTTTTTACTTTAAGATTCCAAATTAATTTTTCTTTTATATTCCATAGTTATATTTACATATGTTGTTAAACTATATATATGGATTAAAAAATTTAGAATTAATGAGGCGAAATAGAAAAAAATTCTTTAAAGAAATGGTGTATTGTGGACTGGTTATGAAGCCAAAAAAGCATTTTTCTTGTCCAATAATGTCTTCAATTAACTCGGATTACTCTGGCATCTTATATTTCATGATTTTATATTTAATTCCATTAAGTTCAATTTTAGTTTAATATTCATATTCATTTTCAATTGTAGTTCATACTTTATTTTCAATATTACTAATTTTAATTCAATGAATCTAATAAATAACAGTAATAAATAGTGCAAATTTATATAATAATTGAAGGAAATTGAAAAAAAAAAAAAGAATTTGGATATTTTTCCTTGCCCGAAGATCGAATAACATCACTTTGTAAAGTTGAATCGGAATTGTCTTACGGTGTATCGGAGAACAATAATTTTCCACGATTTCTGCTGCTTTCGTCGCGAGACAAAAATTCGGGAGAGATAATGAAATGGAAAATGAATAATGAAAATGAAATGGAAAAATGATTTCTCATCCTTATCATTTACACGTGAATTCCTGTATAAATGACAATGGATTAATTGTTATTAAGTCTTTAAATTCTTGATTATTTGAAATTAATTCCTTAAAAATTTATAACATTTTAATTTAATTCAAAAAATTAAATTGGATCGGATGCTTTGATCTGAATGACCCGCTCACGGGTGGATCAGGTATTTCCAACAATAAAAAATAAAAAAGTAGCTAATAATAATTTTCATAGCATTTCGCCAATTTAATAATTATTATGTATGATGATAAATATATTTTCTTGATAATAAATAAACAAGTAAAAATAATATTTTTTACCAATTGTAATTCATATAATCATAAAATTATATAATTACCACATAATACATGAAAATAAAAATTATTAAAACTCGTGGCATGGTTCAATTTCAAATCATAAATAAAATGGGTATACAGTGCAACATCATTTAATAATAGCTATAATTTGTCAGTTTATTATATTATTGTGCATGACTTTAAATAAAGATAAATATAAATATAAAAAAATAAAAAATATAGTCACGTATAATAAAATAAAAATATAATAATGTTATAAATAAAATGAATAACAGAATATACATTAGATGAATACATATAAAAATAGAGAAAAAGAAATGTAGAGAGAAAGTATATATATTGTATTATCAATTTATCATCCTTCTTCATATGAATAATATACACAAGCCTATATTTATAGGTAAATACATGGAAATGTAAAGACTTGTAAGTGACATGCTAATGGAGAGTTATTATAACTATCAATGGACATCAATACATATATGTTATACATATATTTACAATACTTCCCCTTTGATGTCCATTTTCAAGAATAGGACACTGGCTCATTAAAAACCTTACTAAAGAAAACCCTGTGGGATAAAACCATTGGTTAAGGGAAAAAGAGTGCAGAGTTTACTTCCCCTCTTCGCTAAAATATGATTATGCAATATGAATATGCCTCGTTAAAACCTTGCTAGGGAAAATCCAGTGGGACAAAAATTAGCGAAAGGAAAAAAAATACAATATTCATATGCAGTTTTACTTCCCCTAAAAAATACAATGATCAAGACATATCCTTCAAATGAACAATAATGATGCCATTATCTTCATAAATTGTCACCAGATCTTCCATGACTATCTATTTGCCACATGTATAAAAATGATTTAATCTATATATAGATCCTCACAACTTTGTGAAAAAAATAATATTGTTTGCCATACTTTTTCAGCAATATTAATCATTCGGAGATTTTCGTTTAAATATTAGTATAAAATGAATCATATATGTAAGTTATAAAAAGATTTATTAAGTGCGTGTATAAATTTTCTTGCACTTTTTAACTGATGAGATATTAAATATAATATTATATCCACTACAGGTGAATATATCTCCTCATAAAAAAATCATGGGTTTTTGAGAAAAATGTAAGAATTCTAGCTCAATATATCACAACATTTTTCTCTTTTATTTCTCTAATTATAACTCATGTGTACTGCACGAATTTTATTTTTTTTGTCATTTTCGAACTATAGGTTCGAATACTTTTCATTTCAAGAATACATAGTTCTGCTTGAATTAAATCTAAAGCTTTACATTTTAGTCAATCACATATGATTTGACATTCTTGATCAAACTGCGATTCATTGTTCATATTTTCATTGCCGCATTATTTGAAAAATACGTTATATGATCATTTTATATAAATTTCATGTTTTACAAGTACAAATATAACTTAATTTCAATTATCGTTTTCAAACAACTTTAGTTATTTGCACTTCAAGTGCTTGCACTTACGGTTTCTTCAGGAATTATATATATATTAGTACATTTATCCTCGATCATATTATCTTTATTGTCGACAAATTTCGAGGATTTTATAATGTAAATCAATTGGTTATCCACGCTTCAAGCGTATTGAATTTATATAGCGTTATTGTTAATTTTTCATCCAAAAATTTCAATTTTAATTGGCGATGAAACATTATATCAAAGTGGCTTTTCCAAAATTATGTTTCCACTTTCTCCTCCCAATCCTGGGAAAATGTTTCCATCGACAATCTTCAGTTATTGCAGTAAACATATGTATTTTAAAGGCTCAAGATACTTTGTTAATAGAGATTTATATCAAATATAAATTTCTAATATCTTTTCATGACTCATTTTGGTTTATTATGATAAAGTTATAGGCACAAATACATTATAACTGAAAACTTTTAGATGAGAAATATTCGGCTCATGACCAAAAGCTATTGTAAGGGAAATAATCAATGTAACTTTTTGGTCTTAAACATTAAAATAAAATTATTGCATGCAATATTGCATATATTACACTTATATATGAAGATTTGTTCGTATAATAATTGGTCGTGCAATCAAATGCAAATATTTAATACATTGTTCTATAAAACCATTTCAAGTATGAACATATGAGTATCTTCAACTGTAATCCCAATTAATATAAAAACACAAATTTGTCCATTTAGTTGTGATTGTGCGTACTTCTTGAGGATGTCTACTTATGTTATTAACTAAATGGTTTATACTGTGAATGAATTGGTCCACACATATCACATTATATGCTTTGTAAAAATGATAGGAAATTGAATTTCAACCTTACTTCTAGAAGGTTATATGATTAGTTTTTCTTGCGAATAAGCAACATGAAGAAACTTTGATCTTTAATAGTTGCACATATACATTGTCACAGATTTTCTCATCATTATCGAACTAGGATTACGTAGCTGGTTGTGCTAAAAATAATAAGTATCCGAGTCTATAAACTTCTGGTTTATACTTAAATTGGCTTAAAATATATTTATAATATAGACATACTCTAATGTCTTCACTCTCGATTATAATATATTATTTATTTCTGTGAATATCTATAAGACTTTATAAAATTATTTGAGAATTCGAGGGGAAATAATTCATTATTTATAATAATATGTCACCCATTTAAAACATTAATATTGGCTCTTTGAGGCCATTTAACATATTATTTTTATCCCCTTTACACATAATATTTGCTCTTCCGAAGCTTTCAACAATTTCATGTTATCCAACATTGTGGTAATATATTTTTTTATTATTAGCCTTCACGTCAATCAATATTGAAAAAATTAATTTCCTTTAATTTACCACTCAAGTGGTTATTATTGTCATCAATTTGATTTTTCACTTCTAGTGAAAATCATTCATCAATTTTACAACTCCACTTCAGGTGGAAAATATTCATCAAATGTATTCTTCCACTTTGGGTGGAAATTGTTAGCACATGGTAATATATTATTTCAAATATCTGCAGGATCTTTAATAGTCGATTATTATAATAAACATTTGACAATTACATCATTTACAAATCAAATTAATCAAATAAAATTACAAAAAAAAAAACTAATAATATACATCACCAAATATTTTGATGAGCCAAAATGGGGAGTTTGCTAACTCTTGTACAAAGAAACATCATTCATCATTTGCATCAATTTTATCGCTACAAATATCCAAAAGAATGAGGAAAATAAGATCATTTATTAAATATTTAACAATAAAAATAAAAATTGAAAATGGAGAAGAAAAACTTCCCCATTGATCAAATTCCATGAATCTTCGCAATTCTCATCATCACAATATTTATCAAATCAACTGAATTATATTCTTGTTTGTATTTATCGAAAGAGCAATTCGTGCTAATAACGTGTTATGAATAAAATGATTAATAAGAATATACATCAGATGAATACATATAATAGTAGAGAAAAAGAAATGTAGAGAGAAAGTATATGTATTGTATTATCATCCTTCTTCATATGAATAATATACACAAGCCTATATTTATAGGCAAATACATGGAAATGTAAGACTTGTAAGTTACATGTTAATGGAGAATTATTATAGCTATCAATTGATATCAATACATACATGTTACACATATATTTACAACAAATAATAATTTATTATATAATTATAACTATTAATTTTTAATAAATGTTATTATATTACTTAAAAGAAATATTATTATTATTAAAAAATTATTGTTATTTTATATTATTAACTTTCTTTCATTTGTTGAAAAAACATAGCCTAAAATGACCTAATTATACTTCTTGGTTATTTATGTCTTGTATTGATAATATAGAAGACAAAAAAATGTTATATTATTGATTTAGTTTTGGTTAAACATAAAATTATCTGGTTAGACGCTACATATATACTTATTATCAAAACACATTTTCACCGGAAAAAGCTGCACCTACAAGTGAAGTGTACATTTTTTTAAGAGAAGAAAGAAAATCAAAGAAAAAAAAAGTGTCACCCATGTAAAGCAGAATATAATAATTAAGTCATGTTATTTTGTTGACCTTAATGGATTTTAGTGTGTAACATATGTATAGGAAAATGCAATAGTTCATTTTGACCATTTTATATTTATAATATTGTGATATAAAGTGGAAATTTGGGACTCAGATCAACATTTTGACCATAAATTTTCTATAAACATAATCAAAACACGTGATTGGCCTTCGACTTATTGTGTAGTACAACATGCATGTAATAATTATTTTTTTTTATCATTATGAAAAACTAGGACATTAATTGGTTTTTATATTTTTGGCAAGAAAACATTTTCTTCCAGTTTTTACATTTGTAGGCTGGTTTTACTCGCAGTCCAGAGCTTATCACTACTAAAATATAAAAGATATATGAATATATATATTTAACAATATGATCTTTTTGATATTCATGACAACAAAAACTTTTCTTATCGTCCTAAAAATCTGAGACATAGGTTTTTATATTCACATTTTTGGCAAGAAAACTTTCTATTACTATTGTAACAAATATTTTAGTTACTGTGTATTGAACTGTAAAAATAACTTGGTAACTTTTTCATTTTTCAAAGAATGCACCATTTTGCTCTCTGAACATCACATGTCAGCTTTTTATTGGAGAGAATAATTCCGAAAAATAACATATTTGAAAAATCAAACCAATCAGAAAATGACACAAGTGAAGATGCTGCACTTTTTGTCAAGTTGTGAGAGCTATAAGGTCATTTTGAAAATTTAGAGGATAATACATAGGATTTTTGAAATAAGTTTGGGTAGCTAATAATGCATTAAAACATCCATTTACAATCTCAAAAGGTATCCAAATGCATCACGAACACCCTGAACTCGTCTCATTTTGCCTATTGTCCCATGAATTTTGAATAGGTCCTCGTAGCTCCTTTAACTTTTTTAAAGTGCACTAATTTAACCACCCGAATATCACTTGTTACCTTCCGATTGGTTTGGTTTTACAAATTGTCATTCTCTTGATTTTCCCCTCTCCGGTTAGAAATTGACAACGTGGTTTTTAAAAAACAAATTGGTACACTTTCAATAAATTGAGGGAGCGATCTTTTGAAAATTCAGGGGAACGATATTAATAGGAAAAGTTGGGGCAGTTAATGATGTTTTTTTACCATGTAGGCTCCGTTTTTCAACTTATTCAACATTCAATTCATTTCAGATCAATTCAATTCAGTTTCAATAATTATCCTTCAACCATTCAATATTACTAATTATTATTAATATTTCGAAATAATAAATAGTAGCTAATAATATTTTTAAAAATTGATAATTATTGATAACTAATTTTATTTTAATGAATAAATTTATTAATATTTTCTTTAAAAATCGATAATAATTAAAATAATAAAAAAATTATTTATATATAATAATAATAATAAAACTTACAAGTTCAATTAATAACAATATTAAAAAAACAAATATAATAATGACGTGATAGTGTGTAATAATAAGTTTAAGAATTATTATTAATGATTATTGATAAATTTTATTTGATATAATATTATTTTAAAATAAATGGATTAATGTGAAAATATAACATAATTAGGATAACTTGTAGTAATAATTTTAATTAATATTACAATTAATGAATATTAATAAATTTTATTGTAACCTTATTTTAAGATAGGGTAAATAATTATAATTTCCCCATGTTTTGACTAAATACACTACTACCTTCCTATGTTATGAAAAATAATTATGACCTCCTTACATTTTACGATTTTCATACTATAACCTCCTTGTATCTTTAGTTATATGTATTTCTATCAATATTCTTAACATAACAAGTACTTGTTAGTATATTTATTTTTATTTTGTTTGTATTATGAGGTTTGTAATAATAAAAAGTACATTTTTGACAACTTATAAGAAATTTTTGTAATTTTCAATGTATAATTTCATTAGATAAAATAACAATATAAATAACTTTTTGAGCATTTTTAATCCACAACATATTAAAATATGATATATATGACCAATTTTTATTCATAAACATATATTATGTTAAAATTTTTGATATAAAATGAGATAATATCTAACACAAAGAGGTTGTAGTGTGAGAAAGATAAAATGTGGAGATGTGTAAGTTATTTTTCAAAATACATGAATGTACTAGTGTATTTGTTCAAAACACATGGAGGTTATAATTATTTACTCTTTAAGATATATATATATGGATTGCTTTCATTAATATATTAATATTTTAAACTTATATAGTATTATTTTAAAATATCATGGATTATTGTTATTATTATATTTATATTTTATGGTAATGTTGTTGTTATTAATATACATAATTATTCTTCAATTAAATTTCAGCACTATCAATTCAGTTTCAGTATATTAAGTTTAATTTTGATTTCTATATGCTCAGTTTTTGTTCAATTCAATTTTATCCAGATAAGTTCAGTTCAGTATTTTCAATCTCAGTTAAAAAAAAAACCCAAAATTGTAATTCTTTTATCAATTTAAGAAAGCATGAAAATAGCCAAACAATATGAAAATTATTGATCACCCATAATTATTAGTCTATATATTTGCATTTCCAGTGCTACTGTGCTAGTGGCTGGAGCTTCAACTACTGAAATTTTTTTTATCGTAATATATTTTTTAGCATTTCTTTTCCTCTTATTGACGATTAAGTCATGACGATGCTCTTAATTTAAGATGCAAAATTAAACTGTGTGCGGAAGTGTGAAATACACTAAAATTCATATACCATTATTACAATAATTTACGTCGATTATTTTTCAGTAATTTTTTGATTTTTATAATTTCCCTTTTAATAATTATATTTGGTGGTTTATTAATTTGTGTGACGTTGTGGAATACAACACTTTTGTTTAAAGATAACATCACTGAGTGGTAAGTGGCTTGATTCTTAAGCAAATTATTGTGGTCCATTTATAAACTAATTAATAAGTTTATACTTATTTAATTATAATGTCCATTGTCAACTAAATAAAAAAGTTAATTATGTATATTGATTTTCCTATTACCGACACAAAGTTACAATCTATAGACATAATATTATGATACGATAAGATTTGTTGGCATGACTTCTAAGACTTTACTTTTATACAATTTTTTTTATTAATCAACAAATTAATTGCAAAAACAATAAATAAAATAACGCGTAACAAATATGTAATCCATGTATGTTCTTTATTAGTGGCTTACTTTTTTATACGAAGCTGAGATCGGAAATCCTGACTTGAATATTATTAAAAAAAAAGAAAAAAATAAATAAAAGGAGGAAAATAAAAATGAAAAGAAAACAAACAAAACGAAAGCTGAAAAACAACCAAATGCTTGCAAAAAATATTATAAAACAGACAACAAAACCTCAACCAAAAGGTTAGGGAATATATTTGTCGACTTTCATATATGAGTGACTTACTTATAATATGTATAGAAATCATAAAAAATTTTAATAGGAATAGAAGTATCATTTCATCTAAAAAATTTTAATAGGAATAAAAGTATTATTTCTTCTAAAAAAAATAATGTATCTCAAACTGAGAAAACTGTCTCGTACTTCCAATTTTATATTCTCATTCTCATTCTCATGAGTGGTTTTATTCAATAAATTTTTGTACCCATCATTTATTCTTATTTACATGCATATAAAAAATATAAAAGAATAATTTATGTTTAGTAGTTCAAATATAATAGATGGTGGATTGTATTTGGGACGCGTTGAAAGCAGTGTTGTTATAATTCACCAAGATGTTTACTTTATAATCGGATTAATTGTTTTTCAAAAAATATAATCGGATTAATTAATTTTGAATTAGTTTTCGGGAATTTATTTTGTTATACAATTCGGTATGGTCAATGTCGAATATGAATGGAGATTTGTAGATTGTACAAATATTATTTTGACCGTGACGTGCACGTGCAACACATTAGTATTTATACGTTAATGGTATTTAATTATTTATATTTAATTATTCATTTTTTAAGACTATTTTGGACTTATTTTACTTTTCTATACTTTCTACGGAATTTTAAACTATTTTGATGAGTTGAATTATATTTTTTACTCTTTTATGTCACTATTCTCTTTCTATGTATCTCAATGGAATTTAATATAATGCTAACGATGGCATCATGATTTTGATTTCAAATCTTAGCAAAAACCTAATTTAATGTCTCGTACAAAAATCTTTGCTGGTTGGATAAAAGATCCACTCAAACAAAATAAAATACTATAATATTAGTCAATTAGGTTTAATTCTAACTTGTTTTTTTGGAATATTAATCCCAATGATGTTGATTTGTACGCTTTACTCGGTTAACAACATAAACTGGGAATATGAGATAAACTTATATTCATCTCTTTCGTCACTAAATACATTTGTACGAATTTGGGTGAAGACAGTTGGCCATACAAAATTATCTCAGTAAAAACATGTTGAATGAAACAAAATACTTTTAGAAATATTAAAAAGTCGAACGAACAACAATCATCTCCTACCTTTCTTTTTCAAACCTAATTCAAAACGACGCCGTTTTGATTTTTTAAATTAAAAGGCAAAAAGACGGTGTCGTTTTAAGCAAGTGAATACTGTATAATCAAAATCAAACGGTCGAATTAAGCTTTCACTCTCCCCTAATTAATTTCTAACCTAACCAAAAGTCCCACCTCTTCTGCAACTTCAAATAGCTTCTTCCTCCGCACGTCGCCGATGGTCGGGGAGGACGAGAGACTGATTTTCCAGCTCCAGTAATGAGGGCGAAGTTGACACCTGCTTTCAACTCCAGCAGGATGGACGAAGCTGACACCTGCTTTTTGCTTCAAGTTTGAATAAATTCAGAATCAGGCTTTTCAGGTAATTTTCTTCACTCTGTTGTTGAGGATAAATGATATTATGATAGCATATTTAATTATTAAGATTTAATTTGTTACATGAGTCCTGGCTTGGTTATAAAATTTTACCTTTTAAATTTTGATGATTTAATCCATTGTTATTGAAACCAGACCCGACCGGCCGGTTGAACCGGTTGAACCGAGAACCGATAATGAGTCCGGTCCGGTTGAAGAAAAATAACGGGTCTATATAAAACCGTTTTTACACCGGTTTGAACCGGTCAAACCTCGATTTTTTATTATCATGAAAATTATTTAATTTTATAATTAATGTTTTTAAATTTTTTAAGGTAGAAAATCAATTAGTTTAAATCAATACTTGTTTTTATAGAATATATTTTATTAATATTTAATATTTTTAATTGTTTTCCTAAAATCATTAATCATATTAAATATGTCATAATTGTATTGAGATATTTGATGAATTATATAGTTAAAATATTGTTTAAAATTAGTAAGAGATAAAAAATATATTATTAATTCTTTTTTATATTTACTTTTTAATGTGTAATAATTTTAGTGAGTTGTTTATTTATTTATAATTTATACTTTTATTTATTTATAATTTATACTTAATGATTAATGAATGCATAATTTTATATATATATATATATATGTATGTATGTATGTATGTATGTATGTATGTAT